>JAMKCH010010697.1:0-28308 GCA_023653785.1 Ophioderma brevispina
TGTCATGAATGAATTTATTTTTAGTCCAGTGACGTTGCTGTTATTTTTGTATCGCTTTGGTTGTAGCGGCAGTGTCTATTTTTGTTTATAGTACACGCCCACTCACACAACAGAAATACATTCATAAACTCCATATGCTAAAATCTGCTTCAATACTGACACACACACACCCACAAACAAGAGGAAGTAGTTTTCTTCCCACAATGCATTCCTTCAAAAAAAATTGTGCACTGGTTGTCACATGAGTTTATAGTGACAAAACTCAACACAATCTAGCAATTTAAGTACTTTTGTCACTATAAACTGTGTGAAAACCAGTGCAAAAAGTGTATTGAAAGAAATGAATTGTGGGAAGAACACTACTCTTCCTCTTCCCACAAACATGCGCATCTACATGCTTGGAAAAATTAGGGAACTTTTGCAATTTGGAGGGAAATTTTTGTCCTTAAAAAAATAAGAATTGAAGGGAAATTATGCAATCTTGTCCGGAGGGAAGTTTGTGTTCCTGGGAAATTTGGCATTTTTTCAGCCCTGCACATTTCCCCCCACACACACACACACATATGCATGCACGCACACACGTACGCATGCACGCACACACACGCGCGTACATGTATGTACCATCAACCAGGGATGTAACATGCAAACCTATAGTTAAAGGGCCATGGTCCGATCGCTAATAGCCTCGTCTCTCAGATTTTACTGGAAGTGGTCAAAATTTTGGTATCGGAAGCAAGCTACTATTTTTCTCATTTACCCTGTGAAGTCTTAGGGCCAAAGGATGTTTGGTTTGGATGTTATGAGTGAAAATGTGCTCCATTTTGGTCGACCAATATTAAAGCAATATTAGCACATTTTTTTGAAGAGCGCCCCCAATTTTTCAAAAATTTGAGATTTTTACACGGTTGCATTGGTAACTGGCTAGTAAACTATACCTGTGAATGGTTAAGCTCTACAATGTCTATGTGTCGCAAACGAAGGAATTTGTAACTAGAATAATTAATATCGGGATCCCGATAATAATTCAACGGCTGCTGGAAACAGCCTTCCAATATGAAATAGCCGGGAAATAGTGCCATATACGTATCTACGCTCATCTATTAGTTGTTTTATTGGTTCAGGCAAGTCAAGTTAGAGGTCATTTTCTTGAGGTGGCACTATTTCATCATGGACGGATCTTAGCATTTCCAGCTCTGCCGTTAAGTACAATCTAGGATCCCAATCTAATTACAAAAATCGCTCATTTTATGATAAATACGCATTTTTGAGCATTCTCGTTTGCAGGTGTAGTTTTCTAGACAACATAGCTGTGCAAAAATATCAAATTTTGAAAATTGGATGCGCTCTTCAAAAAATGTGCTAATATTGCTTTAATTTTGCACAGCACTCTATGGGGATTGCCAAATCATGTTTTTAGCTCTCACATCAAAACGGGTTGAAATTTCGGTGCCAAACTTTACAGATGCAATTTTGGGGTGAAAGCCATTCTCTCAAGATGAAAACTTTATATACTTAAATCGGGTCATCCCCCTTTAACTGCTAAAATATGGATAAACATTTCTGGTGTTTGTTTGGTGGTACATTCCAACTTTACTCTGCACTCATGGGCATGTATGCTCGCTCACTTATTCGCATGCTGTTTTTGGTAAGGGAGGTTCTTACTTTAGGCTTGTGACATGACCCTCTTCTGGTTGCACACCACCAAATACACTGCCATTCGTTTATGTACAAAATTGCCCAGACTAAAACGCCAATTTTTATGCAACGAACAACTAGTTCCGAGCGACCTTATTTCTTAGAACTCAACTCTGCATACCATTCCCTCAGGAAAAACATTATGGTGACCACGGAAATTTCGAGGTACTGATCGCGAATACTACTGATGCGTTGTGATCTCCTCAAACTAGTGTTTCTAGTCCAAAAGATTCTTGTGGTAAGGGTTCAACAAAGCACTGTAATTACTCGCCAGAAAGCCTCACAAACTTCTGATCTCAATAGCTTATTAGAATTAGTTTATTAGCCCAAAGTTTTAAACCGGTTTTGGTCCCCGCTAACGGGGGTGGCCGGATTACCTCACACTCAGCAATAACCGCTGTGTTAGGATTTTGTTTGGAGCAAAATATAATTGACCGTATGCCCTTCCTGACGTACGCCAATCCAAACAGTTTTCGGGGTGGGCCTACCTTTGGGCAACCATTCCCACCATTCAAGGCTGCAGGTGCTGGCTGGCCCACCATTCGCTTCCAGAGCTGATGCCCTTGGAGGGAGATCTTCTTTTTCATTCGACCAGGGATAACCATCTACCCTCCTCATTTCCTTAGAAAGCCGATGGGGTGACAGTTTTACCGCCGACAACTCGGCCCCTGGGACAGGTAGTACTGGTTACCAGGATACCAAGTAGCAAAGTAGAACGTAATTTTCCAGCACAAAAAATTGCAGTTTTAGTATTTGTTTACTTTACCTTGAATGTCACTTAATATTTTAACTCTTTTTAACACAATTCAGCCAGAGGGTGGTAGACCAGAGACTTTAATCATCCAGGTTTATCAGGCCTAGGATTCCTCTTGGGGACTTTTGTAGACCCTCACATTCACTATGATGTGGCTAATGGCATTACATGGTGAAAGTTCAACACCGATCCTTGTGAAGGAAGTGCTTGTATGACCATGCCATTTTGATCTGTTGCGGTTTGACCAGCTTTCCTATCAATGGTTCACGCCTTTGGCTTGTCTAGATGGGTCGGTCCACAAAACTGCTTTTAGTTCAAGGTAGATGCTGACCATTGCCTCAGACCATCTGTCCATTGATCCAGGTGACCAATAGGGATCTCTGCGACTACAACATGTTCAGGATTGGGTCCAAGACTCTGTGGCATTCTTTGATCCTCAGGGTGTTTTGGTGGGGATTAGGCTACTATGTTCATCACAATACAGGGCATCCCAAAAGGCAACCACACCACTCTCATTGATCATTCAGAACACATCAATATTGTTTGAAGTGTACAATAACTGTGTTATGACTGACCACCATAATAGGTCATACAAAAGGGTCATAAAATTGGTAAATAATGAGTTTTTAGATCCACAAGAAATGGAGGGAAGAGGGGGAATGGAGAGAGAAGAGGACACCACATGCATGCATGCACACACACACCCACCCTCAAACACCACATGGCGATATTTTAACTGTAGAACCTAAATACTTACTCTGTATTTCACATTTTAGGGTTATCTATAATGGAATAAAGCGTGTTTGCAGTTTATAACCATTTATAAATCCTGTCATAATACCTATACCGTAGCCACTCGGGTATAGCCCACCCCCTACATGTACGGGGTGGGCTTATACCGGGGAGGGGCTAGAACGTGGGAGAAAATATCTGATCAAAAACCCATGTTTTAAGAGCATTTATTTACCACTCAGGTAAGGCCAGTCGGCCTTTATTGTAGCAGATAAAACATTAAAAGATAAAAAGTGAATGTCTATTTCCAGTATAATATTGTTCCTCTAACAAAGCAACCGCAAGCCCCCCTTTGTTGCATACTTTGACAGATCCAAAGTTGTTTGTTTTCAACTCACGCAAGCTCAAACTTGTCAAATCATAGAACTTGTAAAAAGAGTGTCTCCCCACACATCTCACAATCAAATAATAACAAAACAACAACCAATCAGAGATGGTTGTTACATAACATAGGAATAGTGCAAAATTACCACTCCTCGGCCTATACACAATTATGCTGTTCCTACATTTTCTTAAAAGGGGTGGGGTGGCATTAAGCCGAGGGGGAGCTTATACGAGATGTTTACGGTACGAATATTCATGAACCTAATAGAAATATTTCATGAAACCCTAATTTATGAATATTGGTTGTTGTAGACCCTGCAACTTTGTACAAAAAAATTATATTCTGACATCATAGAATTAAAGACACACACACGCCAATGTCAGCTATAGGTGGCAGCCCACAATTATTGAATAGAAACATAAAAAAATCCTGACTGAATTAAACTTAATAGTTTCTTTTCATTCACCTATAATACATAGGCTAATTGCAAGAATTGGTAATTATCGTAGAATATAATACATGCTGGTATTTTTGCGTTTATTGTCCCACGAAACATAATGGAGATACAAAGTTATATGCAGGGCAGGACAGCCGTCACACACACATGTACCCATTCCTCCCAGAACTGGCCATTCATAGATTCATAAAGGGAATTGACCGGTTGATGGGATATTTGGCTAGTTAGCTCTTGGCTAGTTAAATTCAGGAAGAGGGGCATCCCATTTACGGCGATTATTTTCTGGCTGCCAAGGCTAGTTTTTTTTTTTGGACCCTCAGCTAGTTATTTCTGGTCCCTCAGGCTAGTTATTTTATTGGTCCCTTGGATTTTAAAACTTTTGGTCCCGCGTTAAAATAATTTTTCTCCTTGGGATAGTAATTTTTGTTCGCTCAGGCTAGTTCTTTTTTGGTGGCTCATGCTAGTTATTGTTTGGGGGTCACTCAAGCCATTTAGTTTTTTGGGTCCCCAGCTAGTTATGAGTGAAGCAGCCTAAATTGGATACTGTATGTAAAACATAACCAGATTTGGTCACTGAACAAGTTCAGGCTCTATTGGGAAGACTTAACCTTATGGTGCTTATTTATGTGTATGTGTGTGTTTGTGCTTGTTTACATTTTGTTGTTTGGTGTGTGTGTGTGTTGTATACACTTGATGACATATCTTTAGAACTTTTTGATAAGGTCCTCAGAAGGAAATTTTTTGTCCCGGTAGTTATCTTTTGTCCTCGGTAGTTTATCTTTTGTCCTCGGTATTTTTTATCTTTTGTTCCTCCGGTCGTTATCTTTTGTCCTCGGTAGTGTATCTTTTGTCCTCGGTATGTAATCTTTTGTCCGCGGTAGTTGTATCTTTTGTCCTCGGTAGTGTATCTTTTGTCCTCGGTAGTGTATCTTTTGTCCTCGGTAGTGTATCTTTTGTCCGCGGTATGTAATCTTTTGCCTCGTAGTGTATCTTCTTGTCCTCGAGTGTATTTTTGTCCTGGTAGTTCAACAATGCAGTCCTATTCATGTTTTAACAATTTAGTTGTTCTTTTTGGATGTCCTCAGAAGTTTTTTACGCATACAAAATGTGTTTGTGTGTGTATGAGTGGTATGTGGTGTGTGTGTGTACATGCATCAATCACATGAATGGCTCGCTTGGAATGGATAACAGAATTGTGTGTTTCCCAAAAATAGCCCATAGTGGCTATACAGTTTACAAGCAATTTCACCTCATTCCGTATTGAGACGGACATACTCTTGAACCTTGCATTTCACTCTTTGGAAAACTATGTGTAAGAAATGAATCACTCTCAATGTCTGTTCTCAATGACAGTGAGGTTTGAGGTTTCACTCTTTAGATTTGAAATTTCGCTCTTATATGACTTTTGCTCCTATATGAATATGCTCGCAAGTTAAGAATTGAGTGAATTATGCATTAGAGATACCAATGTACCAGCCCATTTCAAACTCTCTTGCAGCTTGCAAGAGAGTGGAAAATCATGTCCCATCAACCATACTACTGGATTTTGGGGAAAAGTTGGTTCTGATGGTGCATTTTGATGTTATAAAGCACATGTTCAAAAATCACATTGCCTCATAGGCCATTGTTGTCAAGTAAAGAACACGTTAGGGCGGTTCTTAAATTTTGACATTTCCATACACATAATTTACTATTTTTTATGTCATCTAAAAGCATTTAATGGTTTATGATTTGGACCGCTGTCCTATTAGCATTAACTTTCATAATTACCAACTGTTACACACGTTATCATCGAGCTGAAAGTCACACAATGACCAAATTTTTTAAGAAAATCATGCAATTTTGAAAGTTAGCCATGGACAAAACCCGGTTTTTGTCTCAGTCCTTACTAAAGGGGCATTTTGTGTGATCCACAGCCTCGTTCCCAACCTTAATTAAAAGAGTGAAAACTTTTTACATCATCTGAACCAATGGGCCTAAGTGTAGCATGTGTACTTAAGCTTTTACCCGCAAATTCAATCTACTCTGAAAATAATCAAAGTTTGTATTTTCCCTCCATAAACAGTCCACTCCAGAAGACACAGTATTTCATGGTTTTATAAAGTGCCAATCAAAATTTAATCATATTATTTTTCCCCATCTGGACTGTGTTTCCCAAAACATTGTTTAGGCAAAATGGCAAAACTGCCCCATCTGTAATACCTGCCAGCGTTAATTTGGGCAGGTATAATCCTTTATAAGACCCAACTGACAAATGCGCTATTGCAGACGGGGCTTTCTGCAGTAAAAACCCTTGTTATCTAAACAAAAAGGTTGGAATTTTTATACCATCTAAACGGATGGCCTGAACACAATGTGTTCAGGTCCTATATGAGTCTGGAATTTTTTGTCTATTGATGATTTTTCAGTTCATGCATGTGGAGTATAATAACAGCTTTGCGACTGAAGCCTCTCCTGTGTTATTTGTAGTATCATTGCTGTTTAAAATGTTTATTTTTATATCCTTGCCAAAAAATCACACCATTTATATTTTCACAGATATTCAATATTTTGTGATCCTGATGGGTATGTGTGGGATTTCAGATGCAAAAGTTTCATTGTTTCCATTCACTTTTTCATTTTTTCTTAAGTTTCAAAGAATTACCCACCCATGTTATTATTAACCATCAATTCATTGAATTGATGGTATTGCTATCGAGAGCGGGTGTTTAATGTCGCTATTATTTTCTCTACTAGTCGGGCGTTTATTTGCCTTTTGACCCAAAAAGTGCCCGAGGGGAGTCAGAAACATGGGGAATTCTCGTGTTGGGCTTGATGTTTAAATTTCAGTGACGGTAGTTAGTTTGGGTAACTTTGATCTTTTGTCAAGTTTTGGACATATTTGATGCGCGTTGTCGTCTTTTACTGAATGCTATTGGTTTCTGTGTGCAACTATTAAACAGTTCTAGTGGGGTTCTTCAGGCGAAAAGAAATGGTGATCTGTTACCATATCTACCAAGGGATTACCAGGGACTGAGGTCAAAACACAAGGCGAGTTCATTTGACTTGAGTAGATTAGGTAAAAAATTTCCCTGGATGAAGGTTGCCCGACTATAATAGAGATGACACAAAAAGACGTGGTTTTACTTGAAATCAGACTTAGGTTATGTTAATAATCGGGGGTTATTTACAACCAAGTCTACAAAGATATTCAGCGATAAGTAAGTAGAGAGGACCACAAATTTGCCTACTTTAGGAACGGCAAAATATCAAATCCGTACTAGCAAATTGGTATCGTGGTATCGTCCTTGTTGAAGCAAGGCCTTTTTGTCCATTATGGCATTTAGTTATTATGACTATGCATAAATGGTTACGGTATAGGATGGATGAAAAGGTGGGTTGTTGGTTTCGACGGCAAAGTGTAGGATTTTAGTGTCTTGTTAGATGTATATTTTGGAGGTGTTGAGAAAAATATTGGGTGTACGCTGAGACAACCTATTGTTTGTATATAAGTTCTTGTGGGCTGTTTTCGAAATGAAGGACATTGCTGCGATCAATGAATAGACCACGCCAGCGTGGCTGTTCCTCTAACGATGTGCACACCCCGTTGACCGTTTAAGGCACCTTGACAGTGAAAGCCAGGTCTGGAATTTATTAAGTGGTTTTCCTGGAAAGTTGAAGCACTTTAATATATACATTTTCAAAATAAATATTCGGAGTTTAAAATGATAAAACAAAAAGAGGGTATCACGTGCGACAGCAGTGCGACATACTCGGAATATTTTTAATAACCCTTACACTGCGATAATATATTAAGTTGCGGAGTTGAGACGACAACAACAAATCCAATTGCTACTTTTGACGGGTTTAGATATTACTTTGTGCTCCGCTAGAATGATTGGCATAACATTCGACTTTACCTTTAATAGCCCGCTCGTTGAAAAGCGGCATGTGAACTAAGTGGCGGTAGCATAGCTAAATACTAAGCGGAATCTGTGGAACACATCTGCCAGAAATCTTGAATTTTGACTAGGATATCCTTAAAAATGTTCAACAAGGAGAGAGGGAATATGGTCAGTAGTAATCCTCTATTGTTGATCGAGGATTCCCTCAAAGTGGACTGAAACATACGAACATAATACCGGTAGAGACATTTTTTTTAACCGGTAAAAACCGACAATTCTCTGGTACCAGTATGCCGTGACCTCTCTGATATCCTTCTTATGTGTTTAACAAAGCGTCAAGGTATTGCTGATAACAAGAGACTCATATACGATTGTTATCGAGCTTGCTGCATACAGAGCATTGTAAGGCATTGCCGTGGGAATCTGTAGTGTGATTGTTAACTGGTTATGTGTACATTTGCTACCTTCACACGTATAGTCAAAAGATCACTGACCCAAGTCTCATATTGAGATAATAGAGTGGCGCTAATGGCCTGTATGGCCTTTGACCCATTTTGTCAATAATATAATAAAACACTTCTGCAATTAAACTGCGATGGACAAACTAAAGTGAACAATAGGTCCAGGACTTTCTACGGGTTGTGCGAATAACCTATGGGACCAAGTGCCCTTTTTACCTCTAGGGGCCCTATGTGACATTTGACCATATTTTTTTTTGTTTTTTGTCAAAATCTATATTACTAAAAAAAATCAATTTTGTGGGTTGCCGGCTATGCGTTTCGCCGCATTTAAATACGGATATATGAATTTTGGTGGTGGTAGAGCTCCAACGTATGAGGTTTGTGGTCACGATTTGGAGGGTCATTTTGGGGTCAAAGTCATTCAGGCGGTGCATGGAATATGGTGTTGTGTACAATCAAAACGATAACAATTACGAAAATAAGTAAAAAAAAACACATGGTTAGGCAAAAAAGATAATAGTCTTTACAAAGTGAATTTAAAGACACCAGATTATTAAGTCTAAAATAAGTTGTTTGCAATGGTTCTGACTTAGTGCTGTGACCGTGTAAACGTTGTAACGTTTATCCGACGAAGGGTCAAAGTTAGAAAATTCACTTACACGTTTACACGTCAGCAAACCCTACTAACTTTTTTTTCAATATTATGTAATTGCTGAAGAAATTTTCACACAAAAATATACCCGCTCGTCAGGAAATGAAAGTTAACATTTTTCAATATTCTCCTATACCGGGTTTCCCTCCTTTTAACTGAACTTTGGAATCCCCCGTTTACATTTTTACGTGAGGAGCGACTTCGGACAGTACACCGCATAACACGGCCCCGAATTACGCGGATGCTAGTCAATTTACAGAGGGATCAGATTACCACCCCCGGATCTACAAAAAGCCGTTAGTCTTGTTCAAGACGCTCTGCTATGTCCCTTTTCGAGTTACAATCCCCCATTTATAATAAATGGTGTGACCCCCCCCCTCCTCCGAATCGTTAGCTGCGCCCATGCAAACTCTTACGCATAGGATATAAAAATATGATCTCCACAATCTGCCCCCAGGGCCGCACAAAATCCCCCACCACCACTCACTCACTCCAGGGGCCACGTCAAGTCAACACCACACACTCTCCACCCCACCCATAAATGAATTGCTACTTCCACGAATCGCTGACAGCGAGGCGGAGTCGACGTTTGGTTCTTTCTGTTTTTTATACATTAAGAAATTTTTCACATCATTAAAAAATAATGAATACATAAACACCGGCAGTACAATCTGTACAAGGCTGTCTGACTGAGCTGTCGAGCTAAACCGCAAACACCTGTGTTGGACTCCGGATACTAAAATAGTAGGTCTGGGTGATCAATACGTTTGTTAAAATTACTATTGCTTTACGGTAGCTGGCGGGCGATATAACTCAGATTCAGACTGCCTTGAACAAGGTAAAAAAAAGGTAAAATAGGCAGCCCCACAGTGAATTGTCGTTTGGGATATTTGGGATATTCAACTGCGTTATTTTGGATTAAAACATAACATAGGTTAGTTACAAAAAACATTTGATGGTTCAAAGTGATATTTATGATCGAATGCAATGCCGGGTAACCGATTACGCAACGATTTATGGTACAAGAATTGCATTTCCGTGGACGAGCAATTCGGCAGTCGTTACTTGTGAGAACCGTGAGTGTAACGGATAGGAATAAACTGGTAACTCCATTCATTTCGGACATCGTTTTTCTCCCGGACTTTCGGATGGACAGCACAGCAATATTTCATATTTAAATTTAAGGCAAAAAGGCTATATGCTGTGTCTTAAAGTGTTAACCAAATTAACTCCAGTGGTGCAAAGGATAGGCCTACAAGAAATGAACCGTTGTGGATTTGCTGTTGGCATTTTTGAATATGCGCAATCATTGCTATTAATGCAAGTGGTTAAGTTATAATATTTTGTGCTGGTTGGGACTTTGTTTCCCACTGACAGTTCCCTAAAGGGGGCTGTCAGACGAGGGAGCCCGGCCAATTTTTTTGGGGAAGCTTTATTTAAAGAGCTCTATCTATGATGCAGTTCATATGTTTGTAGATGGCTCCCTTTAAGTAAGCCTTTAAAGTTGACTTTTACGTAGAACATTTCATTTCAAATTTTTTTAACTCTCCATATGGACTTAGTTTCTATACTTACAGTTCCTTAAATTGGGGGCTGTCAGACGGCGAGCCTGTCAATTTTGGGAAAGCTTTATTTAAAGAGCTCTATATCATGATGAAGGAGTTCTTAACTATGTAGGTGGCTCCGTTTTCAAGTTACGACCTTTTCACGTTGACTTGACTTCAACCTTCATGTCTTCTTTTAACAACATCCAAATGGACAAAGTTCCTGTGACCGTTCCTTAAAATGGTGAAGCTTTCAAGTGTCTTAAGAAGTATCCATTGGCGGTATCCATCTGAGACCTAGGTGTTACACTAAATGATCACTAAAGTAAAAAAAAAATCTCCTGCTTCTAATCCAATCTCCCTGATTCCAGATCAATCCTCCTGGGTTTCCAAAATCTCAAGGTTAGCAGCTCGGCAAAGTCATTCAGGGATCGTTTTTAGGTAGCTTGGCCTTGCTTTTACGTATGGATATGAGTTAAGTATGGTGGTAGAATTTCACCGTACTGTTTTGTCGGTAAATTATCGAGGGGATGTTGGGGACAAAGCGTATCCAAGGGGTCGTTCTTCAGATAGTGACTTTGGCTTTGCTTTGATATATGGATAAGAGTTTTGGTATGGTGTTAGTTTGCCGTACGAGTTTTGTGTCACGTTTTCGAGGGGTCATTTTGGGGTCAAAGGTCATTCAGGGGTCGTTTCGGGTAGCTTGGCCGTGTTTTATGTATGGATATGAGTTTTTGGTGTGGTGGTAGAGTTTCGCCGTACGAGTTTTGTGGTCCGTTTCGAGGGGGGCATTTTTGGGATTCAACCGGATCCAGGGGTGTTACGGGTAACTTGGTAGTGCTTTGAGTATGGATATGAGTTTTGGTATGTGAGTGAGTTTCGCGTACCACTTTTTGTGGTCACTGTCATCAGGTCATTCAAGGTCAAGAGGTCCAATGAGGTAAACTTTAGTATCCAGGCGACACTTGGTTGGGAGGGGGCGAATTGTGATGACGAAAATTTTATAGCCCAAGGACAAGGACATAGGGGTCGTTTCAAGGTTCAATGAACGCAAAACCGAGGGTCATCAATCCAGGTGATTGCAAAAACACAGGTTGATAGCCAAATCCAAGGACGGCCTAGTAAAATAGATAAGAAACCCGGTCCAGAACTTTATGGTATGCACAGAATGCCCTCTTATGGCCATATGCACTTGACCTCCACTGACCCTACTTGACCTTTGACCCCAACATATCAAAACATTCTTCAAGTAAGTTGAATAGCCACCCAAAACTGCTCAAGATAACCACTGGGTCAAGACCCCATGGGCTAGATGTCAATTGACCTATAATGACCTACATGACCTGAACCACAACACTATGCTACCTAAACCTCCCAATGGGTTACTGCATAATTGATGCACTAGTGTCAGTGACAATGACCATAGAAATTAAATAAACAAAACTAATGCCGATCATGAGCGCATCAAAACAGGATTCTGAAAAGACAGGCTAGATTAAAATTATAGGGGCCCAAGTGAAATTAAAAATAAATATGAAATAACATAGTGGAATGCCATTTCTTTCCAATTCAAGGCTTGATTTGTTGGCCAGTTATGGCAGGGAACTATTCTACAACTGTGTTAAAATTTACCAATCCATAAGAATGGAGGTCAATAGTACTTGTCACCGCTCATTCTCCGTTTTACATGATGATACCAACCCACAATATTAGCATTTTGCCCTCTCTTTAATGAATGCTTCAAGCATTGACCCTTGGGCCCCCAAAGGCATTTATTTGTGACATATAAGTGATCGTAATCATCTAACTGCATTGCAATAACAGTAATACAGCAACAGTACCGCATATTTACTAGTATGTCATATCTTTGCCCCCGCCCCCAAAAAAAAATGGCACACTGATATAATGGATAGCTGGTCATCTGCCTGGAAAAATGAGGGGGGAATAATTATATAAATTCAAACTGAATTTTGCTTATTCAGATGCCGCTTTGTGGTTGTTTAGTCATGAGGAAAAGGCAAGAGCGAAAAAAGAAGACGACACTAAAGTACAAAGAAATTCAAGGTCATTATAATTGTACATATCTTATGTAATACGCTTAGTAGCTTGTACTGAAGTGTAGAGCGCACTCCTTTGTGTAATCTCTGATATCCAAGTAATGTATGGGACCCAATAGCGACACCGCTTCGCTACCACAATGCATTGTGTGTTAGGTTATATTTTTGGTCGTCTCTTGTTTTCTAAGCCAGAGAAATCTCAATTGGTACAAAGCCCAGTACCTGTACTATCCCTGTGGACGTACGCACAATGCCAATTTTGGCATCGCTACAGTGTGTTTGTGAGATGTTGCAACTTGGACCTTTACTTAAGAATCATGGTGATATTGCATTGTATTTGGCATGTCTTTTCAAGCCAATCTGTGAGAGCAACCTAGCCTGGCGAAGCAACTCCATTGGTTTTGATTAGGAGGTATAGATAGAATAGATAGCATGGGTAAATACCCTGGAGGCATTCCCATTTTGGTGGTGTTGAGTATGTTTAAAGCTGTTCAAAACCCCCATTTTCTTCACCCAATGCCCTCCCCCATAATACTTTTTGAAAAATTTACCACTGACACCAATAGACCCCTTATTTTTTGTCGAAATTTTCAAAACCCCAAGACCTCTATTTTAAAGAAAATTTATTAAAAATTCTCCCCCAAACCCCCCAAATTATTAAATTTGGTCACCAACAAAAATCCCTATTTTGGGCAATTGGCAGTCTCTCAACCCAGTTTCGTGTGCACATCCGCCTGTCACCGAATTCCCTGGGTTTCGAATCCCAACTTTATGCATGGCCATTGCTCCCAAGACCTGCATTTTTCAGAAGATTTTGCAAACATCTCTCCCCAAACTCCTGTTTTTAGAAACTTTAGGCAGCTTTGTTTACCCCCAAAAAAGTAATTTTAGTTTAACCGAAACAACCAATGGTCAACGGTCATCAGTAAATCGATTAACGCTTGTTGTATTGATTTTACAGCCGTGGTCAATCAAATATGCTCTAGTATTGTCCATCAAGTGTAAATCAACCACCATACCTAGTACAGTAATTGATTTAATAATACTCTGCATGTACTGTGGTACAATGCCCATAGAATAAACACGAATAGCGAATCCTGTTATTCTGGATTAACCCAACTCTGTAACCGATTAATCTTCACACTCCAGCAGATGTGGTTGCGTAAACATGGCCGTCTCACTGTTGCTTGCACAAGCACACACACATAAAATCTGGCTCACACGTTATTGACGAGGACTCACAGTATGCATTGTTCAAAATCCCTTTTTTCTGGGCATTTTGACCATTTCACCCGAGAATGGGGCACATTAAAGAAATTCAGCAATTTTTTCAAGTTCAGACGTAATTGGAGCAAATTCACTGAACGACTTTGAGGGAAACAGGGTTGCAAAAATTTGTTTCTTTTCTTCCCCAGGAGTGGGATTTTTAAGCTTGTCCCTTTCCCCATAATCCAACTTCCATATTTAGTCATTCAAATTAGATATTTTAACTGACAGTTTACATGTTGATCAGTCGATCACAGCATATAACTTGTGTTTTTTTTCCCTTCATCTTATTTTGTATCCTCCTGGCCTTGAAAAGCAGAGGGGATATTGTGGCATGGGCATGTCCGTATTGGGCATGTCCGTATGTAGTGTGTTCCAGTTTGGTGGCTTTCTCAACCAAGGTGGTTTTTCGTTTTTCAGGTCTCCTACGAAAAGTCCGATTTGAAACCAGATTGGGGTTAAGGGCAATAGGGGTGCCCTCATATGACCATGATTTGCAAGGTCCATGACCAAGGTCCGAGGTCATCTGAGGTCATGTTCCCATACTGCCAACTCCAGGGGGTGACGCAATTTACTTGCAGTATTTTTGCAACTTTTTCAACCTCGCCATTTGGGCATTATTTGTCCCCAATTCTGTTCATTTTTCTGGGATGTGGCTCCCTGCTTCCTGCACAGTTGGGTCACAAACTTTGGCGATTTTGCCCCTCTGGCTACTTGGGAATTTTTTTGCCCCTTAGATCATTTCCGCAGTACAACAATTGTTTGAAGACAAAATCCTGAGGTCAAAATGTAACGAAATCCACCATTTATGGGTACCAATGTAAAAAAAGACCACCACATGTGGTCACCCCATAGAACTATCAGTCAGAATGAAGTCGCGTGTATTAGTTAATAGCCCAGTCCGTAACCGTTTCTTCTCACACGCTTGTTTGTGATGGTTTGTTGCACAACAAGCACTCGCGCGTTGTCACTGTTTTTGCGCAAGCATATGCCAAAAATTCGTGCCCGGTCAACGTGTTATGGTCATCAGTGTTTGCATTTCCTCCTCCCCATTGTTTCCAATTGCCTGATCGTACCATTTTTTTGCAATAATTATGTGAAACCAATCGATTGAAGAACCCATGGGCGCCTCTAAAAAGATTGCCTGCATCCCTAATGCACAAAAGTCTCCCGATGACCCTTTGTTTAATTTTTGCTTAGGAAAAGAGATACTTTGAGTCCGAGTGAGCGCATTGGCATCAGTTGTTGTTTTACTCTCTAAAATGACGAACGTAAAATACTTTTTGCGTGTCTCATAAATATGCATAGGACTTCCAAATACAACGATATGTAAACAAATATGGTGGTGCCAAAACATGATAATGAGTGCGTTATTGCTCACTTATAATACTTTGGACACTCGCATTGGTTTACGCCGTTTGTGGAGAATCGCTTGTCCGACCTTATATACGTCGTTGGTCAACCACACTAGCTGGCACACTCTGTCCCATGGGTCTATTTGGTACACATTTTTGCTTCTACTATCCAAACAGTTGGGCCCATTTAACTCTTAATTTGTAATTAGCTGTTTTTGGTGAGGTGCTTCCATGCGAAGGAGAAATCATCCATGAAAATTGGACCACTGTTCGGGTCACTGACCGTTTGATATTAGAGATGTTAAATCTGTCGACATTAATTCTTGATTTTTGCTATAAAATTGTTTATTGCTCATTAAAATCCACAGTAATGATTTATCATCTGCATTATGAACAGATCAAACCTCTAATTTGACCAGAAACTTTGGGACTGTTTTACTGCTTCTTGTTTTAATTATTGCAAAATCCAGGGTTTGAAAAATTGTAAATTTCCCGGGAAGATAGTCGCATTCTCACAGATTTCCCACTATATCTTAATGTATAAATTTCCCTCCAAATGACCAATTTTCCCTCCAAAGGGCCAACTTTCCTGGGAAGAAACTTCCCAAATTCCCCACTTTTTTCGAGCCATGCAGAGCTGTTTTGAACACAGATTAACAAATTATGACTAGAAAGACTGTCCTTGTTATTTTTCCATCGAAGATGGTATAAAATTGTGGATAAAAGCCACAACATTGCAAGTTACCCTAATGTGCAGCAAACAATTAATTGGCAGAATATCACAGTCATGTACATAGTTGGGTGGTTGTCTCATGTAGCAGTGCAAAATCCTCTGGATCCCATTATTTTAAGAGTTAAGGACATGGTATATGCCTACTAGGAAATTCATTTACATTTCCTAAGCAGCTAGAAACATAACCTTTGATTGGATGACAGCCCACCCATCACAGTGGATTAGTTGTCAGTTCATTGACATGTAATGGATGATCTGACCCATGGTCTTGAGCATACCATTATGTGTACAATGCCCAAATAACACAAGCATTGATTTATTAAAACCTATTAACCAAGGGTCAAAATACTTTATTTGAGCAAATTCTGCCAAAAAGAAGCCCTTGTTGTGCATTTTACCATAGGCCAAATTTCTCACGGGGGCTATTTTGTGAAAACTGAGGGCTAATTGCCCTTAGCCCTCGTTTATTTTGTGCCCTGCTATTAACTTTAAGTTTGAAGTTTGTAATCTTGGTGTTTTGAGCTGTGGTTAAATATTTAGGATCTATTAGGATATATATTTGATTGATAAACTGCCCACTATGTTCCACATTGCTGAACATCATAACAAGGAATTTCCTGGCTATGGAAATCCTTGTGACAACTGTAGTTGACTGAAATACTAGTCTTGTTCACTTCCTCTTTTACCAAGAAATAACCCAGCTCAGACTGTATAAATTAAACAAAATGAATACAAACAACTTTCATGAGATATTTTGTGAATGATGAGAACAGGCTATTTCTTGGAAATAGGGGCAAAGTGGCCAACGTAGTGTGAAAGGTGAACGTTGCCCAATAATAGTACTAAAGTACTAAAATCTCGCTAGCGTGGTTGTCTGTTTAAAAGGAACTATGCTGTTAAGCTATTGGCTCTTAAATGTTACCTGTTTGACCTTGAAAACCCCCTTGAGATTTGTTGAAAACATCTAATTATTAATAGGTCAAACATGCAGTCATAGATTCTGCTAGGTTTTGCATGTATTGTGCAGTTTCATTGAATAAAATTGAAGGTGAAGGTTTATTGTGGCAAGAGAGTCTACGCTTTGAACAGATAACACAGAGCTGAGAGCTGTTTAAAAATGCATGCTTTTACCTGAACGGTTTGTCAATAAGATGAGAAGTATTCATTCTTAAAATCATTTTTATTAAATGGGTCAAACTAAGTCAATGGCAGACACAAGGTCATTGGCATACACTGGTTGGGTATATTTTTAAGTTTTCATCTCCTTTGTTATCCCCCTGGCTTGAAAAGCAGAGTGGATATTGCGAGGGTGTGCATGTCGTGGTGTTTTTCGTGCTGCTTCCATTTTTGGTTAGGTTTGGTTAATAAGTTTTCGTTTTTCAGGTCTGTTTAAAAACCAGTCTTGGGGTTGGTGCCTAGGGGTTCCTTGGTATGTGGGATGATGCAAAGGTCATGGACCAAAGGGCAAAGGTCATCTGAGGTCCTCTTGTCCAGTGGGATGACACATTACTTAATACTTTTTTTCCCCCTATGTATAGCGGGGGGGGGGGGGGGTGGGGGGATAGTGATAAGTTTTGGTGCAATGGAGGCACATGTCGCGCAGTGGATAAGACGGCCGACCTGATATAAAGGTTGTGGGTTCTAGCCCGCTGTGGCCAATGTGCTTGTGTCCTTGGGCAAGCCCTTACCTTACTTGCTTCGTCGACCAAGCGATATTCGGGTATCTGTTCGGAGGGATATTACAATCTAATGCTGATAGGATTGTGCGCTTGGCCCGGCTGCTGACCTATGGGAGCGAAATGATTGTGACGATTTCCTGATGGCCCGGCGAATAATAATTGGCACCAAGCGCTTTGCCTATTTGTGTAAAAGGCGCTATATAAATTCTCATTATTATTATTATTATGATTTTTTCAGAAATTTTTAAAAATATGTTCATGTAGTGTTGTATCTAGCACATTTTTAGTGTGGGTTTATTTGATGAAAAATTTGCCATTTCATAATGTTATGCCTAAAATTGTCAACATTTGCATAAAATTATTAAAATTGTCCATTTTTGCTCTTTTGAGTGTGTGTCTAGAGTTAAAATTGGTGTTAGTGGTGGGCTCGAAGCTACGTGGTGGGCTCTGCTGCCCACCATCGCCCAGTTTTAGCTCATCCCTGGTCATCATGTGTTTAAAACTTCCATCAAAATCCCCGAATCCAGCCTGTTTTGGCAGCTTGTGGACCAAAAAGGAAACCCCACAGACTACAAAATTTTAATAATTATGCCCAAAACACTTCTCTTCAATGTTTTGTAATGCTAAATTTCAGTCAAATTAAATGATTTTTTGGACACTTTTTGTACACAACATATGTTGGCTATGACCAGTTCATATTCGACGAGAAAACAAATCCTTTTTTAGCATGACTAGGGGATTTCCCTTCCCATTTTTGCAAAGAATTTAAAACCAACTTTAAAACCTGCAGCTGCTGCTCCTGCCGCTCGCTTCAGTTGTAGTTAATATGTCATTTTTCTGTCTGGATTTTGAGTGGGTCAGTTGAGTAGTCGTAAACTATACTTAGCTATCAGAACGTATTATTAAATTTAGATACATAAAGTGGGCTCAAGGCCTGTGGGCTTATTTAGACTGGGTAGACCGAAACTGGGTAAGATCAATGAGTTTGTTTTTCACCTTCTTTGTTCATTTTTTTTGCCCACTTGTGTTGCATTGCTATGCTGTTGTAGTCATGCAGTTATTTTTCATATAACTTATTCTTGCTTTGTATTCTTTAGCGCATCGAGACAATCTTATTGTGTTTTGCGCTCTATAAATTGGGATTATTATTATTATTAAGAACATGCTTATTTTCACTGATTATCAATAATAAAAACAAGCGAGTTGGCATATGCTGTTTCGCACTTACCGAGGTCAAAGTTCCATATTGATAAAAATATAAGAACTGTGCATTACTGTGTTACAAACGTCACACTCGTCAAAGCAACTATGAACGTACCCGAGACACACTATTTTGGGTGCCATATTGAAAATCTACACAAACGTTGTGGATGATCTTTGTGACGGTAAACTTTCAGGTAGGTTTACATGGTAATGGTCTTGGGCGGTAACATTTAAGCATCCACCAAAGAGCTCATTGAATCAAAATGGCCATTGGTACTTTAGCTTTTATTTATCTTTATGGTTGAGCTAAACACATAAAGTGAAAGGGAGAACTGATGGCTGATTTTAAACTAGAACAATCAGATCACAGAGTGTTGATGTTGAAACTGATGTTCTGAGCCCAAGTTGACCACCAACTTTGAATGTTAGCTAACACTTAGCAAAATCATCATGTGGTCAGTGATTTATCATGCTCAGTGTCACAGTGAGCTATGAACTATGTATTTGTCTGCTTTACACCAGTGAACCACATTCTGTATGTTAAGTCTATAGTCTATTTCTCTACCACTGTGCAGTGATGTCATAACTGTGATGCAGCTTTATTGTCGTCTTTGTGTGCGCATCATCGTAAATTCACTGTCAATTTAAGGTAGTGCGCGCGTTTTACTGGCGCAACCATCAAATCTTGCGCTGACATCACTGCACGGAGGTAGGGAAATTAATTATGCAGACTGTAGGCGAGTATCTTGTTTGACCCTCACAGATGGTAACTAATCTCAACACATAGGGACTCTCCATGTGCACTTTGCCCCTATTGTTGTGCCCACCCAACAACCTGCTTTGTGTAGTTAATATGTAGGCTCTAAAATTGCTTTTTTTTCTCTCCCGTCTTAGGCAAGAAAAACAGTCCTGACGATGTAGAGATGGGAGATGAGGAAGAAGAAGGGGACGGCGATGGCGATGGCGACGGGGGCAGCGACGACACAGAAGATGCCAGCGGCAGTCAAAGATCACATGCCAAACCAAAGCAGAAAGAGGAGAAACTCGTATGTCTCATCTACATGGCCACAAAGTTAAGTGTCACTTGGCAAAATATTGGCATCACTGGCTACAAAGTGTATATATTGGCTGACCGTTTTTGTTATTATTATTATCGCTACAGTTAGTTTTGATAATTTATTTGAAAACATACCAGTTTGAAAAATAATGAGAGAAACATGGCTGAATTTACCACTTTCGTACGTAATCACTTTTACACCTTCGACATGTTTCAGTCTGGTAAATCCGTCATGCAGCTCTGCCATTTCTTTGACTAAATCGAGTATGGTATAGGTGTACAGTCAAATTCATTGGGTGGGTTAGTGAAGAAACAGTCAGTAGTCAACCCCTGCAGTCTAGCAGTTCTCTAGGTTAACAAAAGGATGAATTAGGGCTTTTTTTCCCCCCTGGATCTAGTTGGGGGCACTTTTTTCAGAACTTGCATCCTCTCTGGGAAACTGTAACTTAAATCATAGATGGACTGGCTGCACTGAACTTGAATGGTCCATTTTGAAGTAGTCTTCCAGTTCCATGCAAACAAAGACTGATTTGATGTCCGAATTAATCCCCTTGAAGTAGTACCAATTGATTTCTTTGTGTTACCATGCATGGGCACTTGAAATTTGGGTCATCAAGCTTTTTCATTATAGATTGCTGCCCCATGTTATGTATTATTGTTAGTAGTCCACCAATAGAGAAAAAGTGGTAATTAAACTTCTTTATTGCGTATGATTCAATCCTCAAAATAACCAAACAACAAGAAATACTTCAAAATTTCAGTTGATTCTGAGGGTGTATTTGGATGTCCTGAGTAAATGTTTGTAAATTGAATGGATACCAATGCCCAATTCTACAGCCTAATTCTAAAAACTGTTATAAATACACAATTTTTGGAGTTCTAAGAAAATTACAACTTCATTTATACCATGAGAAAACTTTTTTTGTCCAAGAATGCCATAATCTTTTTATGCCATTCAACAAATTTCACAAGTTTTCAAATAAATAATTAAGACTGACTGGCTTGTTCAAATAAACTACCATGTAGAGTGGGGTAGTATACTTTTGGGGGTTGGAGGGAAGAAAGGAAATGGTTGACAATTCAAGCTGCATTCGTCTTGTAATTTTAGTGTGTCTTAGTGCTGTTGTTCTCTAAGGTTGCATGCTAAGTGTGTTTAGAAGTTGACGGGTGTGGTATTGAAACGGATACAATAGAATAAGGTCAGGGTTGCTGAAATTAATTTGCCCAAATTTTCGTAAATGAGATCAGAAAGTCGCCCTAGTCGCAAGCAATACTGGAAGTTCCATAGAAACCTGCATTAAAAATTTTGCGGTAAAAACTTTGGGCATTGTAGCGAGCCTTTCTTAGTTCCCCAAGTACCAATTTTTGTGCTAGCTTGACTTCCAATACTGAGTGTTTCTAGACATTATTAGTTGAAGTATTGAATGCATTGAATTTAATGAATCCATCTTGGTGGTGTGAGTAATAAATAGTAGTATCAGATAGGAAAAGCATAGGCCTTTGTGAAATAGATTAAACTGTTAGTGTTTAGTGATAATGTGTTTCTAAATGGAATATTAGGATCAGGGCAAGCATTAGAATAGATTAATTTCCCCAAAAAAGTAAAAACAAAACAAAACAAAACTGAAAAAAAAAACCCAATAAAATTACCAACTTAATAATGAGGGGTCCAACCTAAAAAATGTGATTAGAAGCATTAAAGATTCGCCTTGTGTAGAAATATGTTTTTATATTGGTTTAGTTTTCCTAAAATATGCTATCAAAGCACCCTATTCTCTGGGTCATAATTTCTTGGACATAGCAAACGTGCACGTTGCGCGTGATCGTTGCTTGTACTGCGTCTACGTGCAACATGGTGGTGCGCTGTTTTGGCGGGGAAGTGGGCGTACATTCTAAACTGTCCAAGAAATTATGAGCCAGAGTATAGTGCGGCCCTTTTACCCAGAAACTCAGAGTAAACCCTTGGACACCTATTTGATTGACGCAGCTAAGTATAGATCTGTTTTATGCACGATTGAGGTCGCTTCAGCAAAGCATTGTGGGAAAGTATAATCCTTCACTGTGGCTTACATAAAAGAGCTCTGCCAAGGGCACACACTGCAGTATGAGATGCTATGTCATATTAGGCTGTGTGCTGGGATGCAGTACAGTTTTCTATGGCTGGTATTCTGAAAGGGAGTCTGACTTTAGATCTGGGTTTAATCCAGGGTTAGTCCTACATGAGTGGACCTTTTTCCTTTCAAAATACTGTGAAAGTTAAATGTAATGGATGAGAAAATTCCTCATGGATGGGCCGGAATGGGCCCATCCATGAGGAATTTTCTCACCCGTTACAGCACATTTTTAGAGTATGTTGGAAGGAAAAAAGGTCCACTCAGGTAGGACTAACCCTGGTTTAAACCCAGATCTAAAGTTAGTCTTCCTTTCAGAATACCAGCCATTCCATTTAACTTAAATGAAACATTATATGCACTCACACTACTATTGGTATGCAGACTGAATTGGGCATGAAGGTGGTTGTGGGGTTTTATTATTACTATTTGTTGTTGATGAAGAGTTTGACCAAAGATGCCAATTGCAGCCGCAAGATTTTGCAAGTGAGACGTTAACTGAGAGGTTTCCATCCATCTGAGCATTGTAGCGAAGCCCAGCTAACATCAACATTGCATCTACCGCACATAGTATCTAACCTTGCATCCACTAACATATGGTCTTGTTGAACATCTTAACCATCTAACATCAACTCATCCAATCTGTATATCTTCTCATAGACATTTGATTGGGTTATCTGGAGGGTTTGCAACATTAGTGAACCAGTATTTTTGTTTGGTGAAATGAGGCTGCACTTCGATAATGGTATCGCCATTCAATATTAGCTGGTCAATACACAGCTGGATTTGAAAAATTAATAAATCTGTTGTGTAAATGTACTCTTAACAAAGGTGCCAGTCTTACCGTTTTTACTGGAATTCATAATTTCTTTAATCGGGGAGGAAAAAAAATGGCCGGACTATTATATTTTGAATGAGAAGATTACACAGAAAGAAAAATCAAAAGCTTTGTGTAAGAGATTTAAAACCAAATGAAAATAGCGTATTGTCATGGTTGTAGGAAATAAAACAGCAACTTGGTTTCCAATTCTGCAGCATAGTTTATGATAACATTTCAAATGCCAAAAATCCAGAAATTGAAAAACATGGTGCGAGTGATCGTCAGTGAGTTAATAAGCATGAATTAGACACTGTAAAATGGCCAAGTTTTAAACAACAGATGACTTAGAGAAGATACAGGTGGCAGTGAATAAATAAATGTAACTGGGCATGCACTGAAAAGGATGTTAATGAAAACTTGTCTGGAATACCGGAACTTGAAAAGATAGATGAGCCTTGGACTGCATTTTGTTTATAGTGTAAACAGAAAATACCTTCTGAATGATTGTTGGGCTAGAAAGCAATAAACCCATTTTGACCAATCAAGTATGCCATAACAAATGAGGTAAACACAAACATATGTTTATGTTTATATGTGGCCACAGTCTTTACTAATTGCATATACCATTGCATATGAGTTAAACATCGACCCCTAATTCATGAGATTGGAATAAAAAATAGAAAGATCAACATTCAGATATTTGACAAGAACATTGTGACTGACACTAGTTGAATCTTGATCTGTTTACCACTGCCAGACTGCGAATGGCTGTGTTGTTCAACAGATTAAAGTGCATTGACCTGGTACCTGTACACTTGGTCAAGATTGAGCTTGTGCCTGAGCACTGTAACTCAGCACATTATGAACAAGGCTCTGCTGGACAACAAGCACCTGCTACATAACACTGTCAAAGAATCACACCAGCTCTGCAGACAGAGACTGTGCTCTTGTCGACCTTTCTGTCGACACGTTGCTAAACTCTGCAGCTCCCCATTCAACATTTCAACTCTAAGTACAGACATATGGAATACTGCCTGGCCAGATACTTCAAGACCAGATCAACTCACTATTACACCTATGACAGAACTAGCACCTGGTAGCAATCTTCCACGCAAGGAATGGGTCACCTTAAACCGGATTCGTACAGGAGTTGGTCGCTTCAACAGCAATATGCACCGATGGGGGCTGCGGCCATTGCCAGCCTGTCAATGCGGTTCTGTTCTCTCCATCACAGACTGCGGATCACATTCTCAATGAGTGCCCTACCTTTTGTCCACCGTTGGACATAGACTTCTCAAGCCCCAACCAATCAACAGTGAGCTGGCTCCACCGTTTACAACATATTTAGGTGCTGCCTCATATGCAAGAAAAAGCACATTATGAGCAAACCATCTTGCATACCACCAGTTACATTCAGTTGATAGTAATTGACCAATAGCATTATAGGACATCTCTCTGCTATCATAACTAACATCAAAGTGCTAACATCAGTTAAGACTAGCTTAAGTTGCTGTCAGGATTGTTCAGAGGTGGGTAATTGTGCCGTAATATCTGCGTGAAAGGGACGGAGCCTATGGGTAGCCTCTTGTGTGATTAACCAATGGGGAGGCCGACCTACTCAACAAGCCATTCTGCACTTGGTGTTGATGCACGTCACGCTCGGTGCACGGTAAATAACTCTGAACAATTCTGGCAGAGAGTATGAGTTTCATCTATGCTTAACATCTAACAGCAATTGCAGCAAGTGTATCAAAGAAAATAATATTAACATTGAAGTTTGTTTGTACAGCTGATAAAGAATATCGCAATAACTATCAATTATTGCTTTTTGCCATATCTGGACATACTATGGCTTTTGCAATGTACGTCATGAAAAATACTCAGTCTAAATCAGAGAGTGATAACACCTGAAATCTTTTCAACTGCGAGACAATATAGCAATGGCCCTGCACTCCCAGATGAAAAGGAATCTGAAGTGCTTTTCTCCATTGCATACCGGGCTGGTAGTTGAATATCTTTAGCTCCATTGTTTTCTTTAGTCTAGCATATCCATTGGTCACTGATATTGGGGAAATAAAATTGAGGTGACATTTTATATTCATTTTCAAGAAAATGTGCCAGTTTTATTTGCGGGACAGACGGTTATATGATTCATTAATATTATGATTACACTTGTTTTCCCTACCCCACCTTAGGGGGCCCTACGCAACAACGAGGCATCTAAGGACAGTCCCGTATCTACTGGTGACAAGTCTTTAGCACGACCCATGGACCTCAAGTTAAACTAAGTCTAACTTGACATTTCCATAAACTCTTTATTATTGTTATTTGATCTCATTTCTCTTAGCACATAGTGTAATAAAATCAGCAGTTTATTGCTTTAGTCACCAAGCCCACAAATTATTATTTCTTCATCAAATTGGTGATTTCAATGTGCGCCTGTGATAGACATACTGGTTGACATTTAAAGAGATCAGTCCCTGTTCAACAGAGGAGGAGAAGTTGGGAATTTGTTGAATGTTTTGTGCATAAGCTCTTGAAAGAATGTTTCTTTATTTTTTAAGTTGTGTCCATAAAGTAGTGCTGTGACGTGTATCCGTTTAAAAAAAACGTTTACCGAACGGAAGGCTCTACTACACGTTAGAAAATTCACTTACACGTTTACACGTCAGCAAACCCTACTAACTTTTTCAAGTATTATTTTAATTCTGAAGTCAAATTTTCAACCAAAATTACCTACCCGCCGTCAGTGAAAAGTAAGGTTAACAGTTCCAATGCTTCTTCTAGAAATGGTTCCCGACTTCTAACTGAACCAGGGAAATCCCCCGTTACCAAGTTCTTGTACGAGAGTGGAGCGACTTCGGCATATACATCGCATAACACAGCCCCAATGATGTGGTGGTCTTCATACGAGGGATCGACAAAAAGGAAATGGACAGCGCTAATGGAAGCTCCCACATTGATTCGACGTTGAGATCTTTGGGATTCAATTGTCTGGGTGCTTTATTTTGGGATTAAACCAACCATCTTTAAGGACAAACAACACCCTTTTATGGTTCAGATGATATTTATGATCGAAAGCAACCGGGTACCCCCGATTACGAACGATTTATGGTGTCAGAATTGCATTTTTTGCTTGGAAGTGCCAAATTCGGCTGTCGTTAACTTGTTATGACCCGTTAAACGTTTAAACGAACGTAAATACAGACTGTGTAAACGTTTAGAAATTAAACGGTAACTCTCCAGCTCTACTATAATCAAAACGCCCCAAAAAAGTTCGTCTTGTGTGTTTATTTAGTTTTTGCATGCCGGTGTTACCCTCATCTGCCAGAGCTACTTTGATTCGTTTCAACTCTGATCGTCTTATGATAACGTCATACATGTAGACCTTTGGGAAATTATGCTAGCTACATTTTGATACCCGTATTTTTCAAAGACTAAGTCATCCAAGATTTGACAATGTTTTATGATAAAAGATGCAGTCATAAAAGTGTAAACTTAAGTGTATGTGAGTGAAAATTGTAGTGTTATACTGCCAGAAACGATTGCCGGTGAATATCGATCAGATGGTGCTTTTATACACATAGCATGCTGGCTCTTTGATCCAAATTTGGGCATGCATTGGTACAAATTGTCTTGGACTATAGTTGAATTATCTCATAGGGCGGCTGTTCAACGTGAATTACTGTATTCAATGTCTTATTCTAAAATGTAATAATAGTAATAATAATAAGTAAAACTTAGTGCCTAAAGTGGGAATCAAACCCCGACCTCTGGATTACAAGAGGAATGCCTGTAGATGCACACATGGCAATCCCAGCTGGCAGGGATCATTCTCTTGTAATGCTTAATTATATACATTAATGGAATAATGTTCACCCATAATCATGAATTGCACCGCTATGAGACCCGGGGGGAGGGCACTGACTTTAGAAAGAGGCACGGGTATGTGCGGCCCTTAAGACCCCCTTTCGCGTCTCCAGCAGTTCTCAAAACCCCAAGGTCCCCATTTCAGAAAATTTTGGCCTCAGAAGCTTAATTTTAGCCAAATTTCAGCTCCCAAGCCTGCAAATTTCTCAAAATTTCAGACTCAGTTTCCAAGCCCCTATTTTCGGAGACAAAATCAGTTCACAAGCCCCCAAGTTCAGAAATCGGGGCCGCACATCCCTACATGAAAAAAAGAAACAGAATCTAATGTAGGCCTACCAATCCACTCCAGAGACGAAGCAACTTCGGTTGCAGCATACCAAGGGTATGGTGCTCCTAAACAAGTGTGAACAAAGAGTGAAAAAGTGCCACTAATATCATCATAATCAAGTTGAATTTTGGTCTTTGAACAGTCCTGTAAGTGACAATTTATGATGAATTGCATGAAGTGTGCAGAATTTTTAATCAAATACATATTCAATTGATAAATCAAACACTGCAAAATCAGTTTGCATTGCTTGTAATTGTTAAATTATCTTATTTGCCAATTTGGTTCCTGCCTTTTAGACAAGTACTTTCATTTCAATTTCAATTAAAATCCGCGAACCCTTCTTAAAGGTGCATTTTGTGATTTCAGCACCTTCTGTTTTATTCATTGATCACTAGATATCCTTGAGAAAAGCTTATTCTCAAAATTTGAGCTGATCCCGATCTTGCAGTTTTGTGTTATGAGCAATTGCGCGTTTCCCACGGTCCCATAGGCTACTGTGCTGTAATTTCTGTCCGTTTACGGACAGAAAATACAAAATTGCAAATTTCTTACAGATGCGACCGAATTTGCACATTGGGCACACGTGGATTACTAAAGCTAATGGTTCAGATGATATAAAAATCTCAACATTTTTTAGGTAAGTCGGGGGGCTGTGGATCACGAAATGCCCCTTTAAGGCCTAGGGTCCTCAGGTTGGGGATTTTAATTGGTAAGGAAGTAAACCAGCAGTGGCATGTCCAGGGGGTAAGGCACCCCCTGCTTAGAATCCTTACCCCTGCCAGTCCCCCCATGAACTGACCTTTTGTACAGTGTCTATGCAGAAGGACCCAAATTCCCCCGCCCCCTCCCCAGAAAATACCTAGGCACGCTTTCTGTCTGCCCCCCCCCCATTTGCAAAGGTGTGGTTACGCCACTGTAAACAAAGCCCACTGAGGAAGTTAACAGCCTACATCATTTGCCACACCACTGACACACAAACTCCATGATTTCCCTAAATAACAACCACACATGAGGACAGCCATGGTGAGTAAAGTACTTGATTGACAGGTGCACAGAATTTGTCTCCCATTCTGCTATGTCTGTCATTGTTTATATTACTCCCATGGTACCTTAAAGGTGCAACTAGAGATTGCACATATCAGGTGTCCCTAAAAAATCGGAAGTAGTGATTTTTGCCCTAATGTAAAGCTTTCCATCAAAAATATCACCATCTGAATGGATTAAGCTGAGAAATGTTTCTTTGGTACACAAATTGTAAAATTTCT
>JAMKCH010010698.1:0-48264 GCA_023653785.1 Ophioderma brevispina
TTCATCATCCTGCCACAATTGACAAGGGTTATAGCAATATATTAATCCCATTTTTGACCGCATTTGACCTTTGACGCATGCCACATACCCCACCGTCGAACTCATCCACCGACTACTTGGGTGACATCCATGGTGCGAAGATGGGCACCCATACTTACTTAGATCAAAAGATATCACGTTTACAAGGCTTATAACAATTTATAACCCTATTTTGACTAAATTTGTCCCTATTTGACATTTGAGCCATGCCACATGCCCCACCTCCGAACTCATCCCCCGCCTACTTGAGTGACATCTATGGTGCGAACATGGAAAAGATATTGTGTTTACAAGGCTTATAACAATATACACCTAACCATATTTTGACCATATTTGACCCACTTTGCATCCCAGCCACCGCCTACTTGAGATGCATCTAAGTTGCGAAGATGGACACCCACACTTGCTTAGATCCAGAGATATCGCGTGGAATGCACACACGCACGGACGCAGGGCATTTCTACAGTCCCCCTTTGCCAAATAAAGTCCAATAAAGCCAATGGAATTGGATTGTTAGTTTCCGGTTGACTGTTCAGAAAAAAGGATGAGGTCACTATTTCATTATTCATTATTTCACCCAAATTAATAGTTTACAAACAATATTCACACAATTAAGCCACCCTACTTGTACCAGACTACACATTCATGTTCAAAATGCATTTAAAATTGAATTGTCTCTTTTTTGGTGGAGATGATGATGAACAATCATTTTTTATGCGTTTGTCAAGATTTGATTTCATACATACATACTATCAATCATCAAAGGCAGCTAGCCCATGCCTACAACATCCCAATTTGGTCTATGAAAAATAGTTAGGAAAATAAATCATGCTCAACCTTTCCATTCAGATCAGAGCTTCATTTTCACAGCCCCCAAAAAACCCAAACAAAAACAAATATTAAGGTGTTAAGTTATTGGTGGCAATTGTTGATATACGCCATTGTTTTTTTTTCCTTTCAATACGCATACTAAACGAGTGCATCAATGATGCAGTAACCCATCAATTGGGATGGTTAGGGAATGCGTAGTTGTGGGGTCATAGGTCATGTAGGGTCATCACAGGTCAATTGACATATAGGCCATGGGTCTTGGCCAGTGGTTATCTTGAGCAAGTTTGGTGGCTATACAACTTAACTTGGAAGAATGTTTTGATATTTTGGGGTCAAAGGTCAAGTAGGGTCATTGGAGGTCCAAAGGGCATATGGGCCATAAGAGGGCATTCTGTGCATACCATAAGAGTTCTGGACCGGTGGTTTCTCTTTAATATTATTTTACTAGGCGGTCCTTGGATTTGGCTATCACTGTTTTGCGATCACCTGGATTGAATGACCCTCGGGTTTGCGGTTCCTTTGACCTTTAATGACCCCTGATGACCTTGTCATGACCTTTACAATTTTTGTCATCAACAATCGACCCCACCCACCAAGTTTCGCCTGGATACACCAAAGTTTACCCCATTTGACCTTGCATGGCCTCTGATGACCTTGTTGTGACTAACTCATATCCATACGTCAAAGCATGGCCAAGTAACCCAATAACGACCCCTGGATGACCTTTGACCCCAAAATGACCCCTCGAAAACGTGACCACAAAACTCGTACAGCGAAACTTTACCTCCATACCAAAACTAATATCCATATATCAAAGCACAGCCATGTTACCCGATAACGACCCCTGGATGACCTTTGACCCCAAAATGACCCCTCGAAAACATGACCACAAAACAAAAATAACCAATATACATAAACTAAAAATTCTAAACTTTGCCGTTGAAACCAACAACCAACAAACCCAACTTTTCATCCATCCTATACCATAAACACTATGCATAGTCAGTATAAATGCCATAATGGGAAAAAGGGATTGCCTTCTGCAAAGGACGATACCACGATACCAAATTTGCTAAGGTACGGACTTAATATTTTTGAAGTTTTGCTTCATTAAAGTAGGCAAATTGTACTTTTGCTGAAAATTCTTTGAGACTTGGTTGCAAAATACCCCGAGTTATTAACACAACTCAAGTCTGATCTCAAGTAAAACAACTTCTTTTGTGTCATCTCTATATAGTCGGGCGACCTTCATCCAGGGAAATTTGTTTACACTAAATCTACTCAAGTCAAATGAACTCGCACTTGTGTTGACCTCAGTCCCTGGGAAGCCCTTGGTAGATATGGTAACACGATCACCATTTCATTTTCGCCCGAAGAACCCCACTAGAACCGGTTAATAGGTGCACACACACTGAAAACCAAACTGGAGTCATTTGACTCCAAAACTGGAGTAAATGCAGTAAACTCTTCACTGGAGTCAAGTTGACTCTAATGAAAGAGTCATTTATGGCAGTAATGAAAGAGTCAGTTTGACTCCATGGAGTCAGCTCTTGGTAACTGACTTTTACCCACAGTTCAAGAGGGCATTGCTAGGGAAGCGACCATTTTGAGCTACATTGATTTCAGTGTGACAACCGTGTGCTCCTGTCATGCCTGTGTGTGGATGTGGTAGTGAATGTGGACTGGATGTACCGGATAAGACTTAGAGTAAGTGATTTTTTGAAGAAATTAATTCTAAAACAATTTGGGGCCTATGAATTCAGTATTCTGCCAACAGGCTTAACTGAACATGCGGTTAACATGGACTTGGTTAACGTTGTCAAATTCGTCATGTTCGTAGGGTGGCCTGGGTGGCAGAATACTGAATTATTTCCCAATTCATGCAATTTGGTTATGCAAAATTAAAAGCAATCGTGTCATGATGTATTTGCCAGTACTTTAGTGCATGAGTGACTGCAGTGTCCGTGGTGTGTCAACTAGTGTAGCCTAGCCTAGGAGGAGTGAAGACTGTCATGCTAATTTATAGTTTGAGTAATAATTTCCTGGCCACGACACGCGCGCCTTGCTTGTTGCATGAACTGCGTGAACTGCGGAAAAGCGGCCGTAATATAGTTTGAGTAATTCTTGGCCCTGGCGTACGCGCACGTTGGCCGTTGCTTGTCGCGTGAACTGCGTCTAAATGCAACCCAGTGGAGCGCCGTTTTGGCGGGGAAGCGGGTGTACCTAATAACTTGGCCACGAAATTATTACTCAAACTATAGTAACTTGGCAAAGAAATAAATTATTACTCCAACTAAATTCTGGCTACGCGCGCGTAAACCCGGAAGCGTATGACGAACGCTTGATAACAGGAATCCAATGCGCAGTTCAACAGATGCGTATCGCAAGCGACAAAGGCCATAACGTATTGCCGCAACGCGTTGTGAGAAAGTAGCAACGCGTTGCGACATGTTGCGGTGTAGGCCAATCATCAAAATCATGAATTTCTGTGGTGTATTTAAAAAAATAGACCCACAACGCGTTGCTAGATACTTTGCAATGCGCTGGAAACCTTCACAACGCGCTGTGAGCTTCACAACGCGTTGCGAAGGTGCACATACCATAAGGGCCATGAAACGTATTGCCGCAAAATTTCTGTGACGTATTTCAAACCTTCACAAATCAGCGCATTAATTGCAGCAATACGTTATTACGCTTATTGCTTTCACAACGCGTTGTGAAGTTTACAATGCGTTGTAAAAAGCTCGCAACCCGTTGTGAAGGCTTGCAACGCGTTGTGACGGCCATAAGAGTCACAACGTATTGCCGCAACGCGTTTTGGATCTATTTTTTTAAATAAGTCACAGAAATTCATGATTTTGATTGGCCGCAAGGCCCGCAACGCGTTGTCGAAATATCGCAACGCGTTGCTACTCTCTCACAACGCGTTGCGTTAATACGTTGTGACCGTTATGGCTTGTGGAACTTCACAAAGCTTTATAAAGCTCGCAACGCGTTGTGAAGGCTTGCAATGGGTTGTGAGTCTATTTGTTTAAATATGTCACAGAAATTGCTCATTTTAATTGGCTGACACCGCAACGCGTTGTAAAATTTCAGCAACGCGTTGCTACTTTCTCACAACGTGTTGCAGGAACACGTTATGGCCTTTATGGCTTGCGATGGACGCGCGTATGCCATTGTTTCAGAAATTATGACGGCCCGATTATAGTAATACTGTATCCATGACATGTTGACAGGTGTGTGGACGTACTGTACTGGTAATTGCATGCATGATGTCGATGATCCCGAGAAAATTGAGTCCCGAATGTAGGGCAAGGAGGTGTACATGAAATGCATGAATGTGACTTCATGGTGCCGCCATAATTATAATAACTACATGATAATATAGATGTGACTCATATGCCATGTGCCAGAGTCCAGAAAGAAAGTTTTTTTTAATTTATAACAGTACTCCCATAACAACTGGATTTTGGCGGTTCCATGTGACATTTAAGTGGCTCCCAAAAAAATTGGGGGGCCGTACAGTTCTTTGGGACACATTTGTACTGTCTCTTCATCTATCAATAACCATTTAAGAGTATATCATATCCATACCAAACAGAAAAGGTTTCCAGTGAGCACCAAGTGAGCACCTGGTATACCTGGTGTATTAGTAGCGGGATATGAAACATGGAGCATCCACTGCGTTCCGCATAGCGACGTCTGCTTGTGGGTGCCTTAACTAATGGGATCCACAATGCTCCCGCAAGGTGTCCAAAAATGACGCACTAACTTAGACTCTAGCACCCATACTGACAACCACCCACAAAGCTCCCACAAGGTGCCATCATAAACGACCGATGTACTAACAGTCAGGCCATCCAAATTCTTGGCAGGGCCCCCAAAATAGGTTTTTGACATTTATCAGCAAACAGTGTTTTGCATTGCGAATTGTTGGACCTTATTACTGAAATGAATTGCAGAGTGGAAACAAGCATATTTGGTTTTAAGTATTAGTGGGACCCATGAATGATTGGACTAAGTTACACATTAATATTTGCAGCAAACACATTTTTGTTTATTGTGTGCAGTCAAATATTACTTAAATCCATGGCAATGTGAGCAGTGTCTCAATGGTTTGGTTTTTACTTAATTTTATTAGGACATCAAGGCATAGGAAAGATACAAGAATGCGACTGCGAGCTGATAGAGGACAGCCAAGAGATATGGAAGAAGAATCTTGCACACACTCATGGATGTGGTACTAATAGTGAAAAGGCAACCAGAAATATTTGGGGACGCCTGACTTAATACCTAAACAGAAGTGGAGAGAGATAACCACATATTGAGGGGTGTCAAAAAGGGGAAACTTCAGGTATAGGCCTTATTTACTCTTAATTCTGTCATATTTTGTCCCTGAACAAGTTTGACAAGATAATGATAAAATTTCTCAGACTTCAGTTAAGTCTTAGAGACAGCCTATTATACACTAATAACATATTATCACTGATCTCTATACACTGGAGAGGCTATCGCCGCTCGACTTGAGGAAACGGGAAATTGCACGGCGGCCTTTTGCTCTACCCAAGACAACCGATCGTTGCACGTCCAACTGAATAGGGAAACTTTGGAAAAGGGACAGAATTAGGCGATTACTTGCTCGTATTTAGTCAGGTTGTCAATTTATGGTTTAATTTCGAGTATGGTGGGTATGTTCGAACAATATATGATTCAAAATGTTTTAAAAAGTCTTTAAAATGCCATATTTCAGGTTTTTTTAGACTCACAGACATAATTCATGAGGTCGGCCTAAGTGCTTTGACTGATAGATCACAGATATATTAGATATTATGAATCCTCCTTCAAGATTTTTCGCTTTACTAACCCCACCCCCACCCAACAGATATCATGTATTTGTCACTCTTTCCTTAACTGATGATCATATTGGGAATGTTGGTACTTATTTAGATCCAATTGAAAGAGGAAAACGCAAAGCTATCGTGTCGGGTGTGGTACCAAATTTATAGGAAATAGGATGTGTAAAAAGGAAAATAACAAGGGGGTGGTTACACCCACCCTATGAGAAAATTGTTGTTAAAATGGCTCAGGCTAGAAGAGAGGTTAAGCATACTTTTCTTTCTGGAAATGACCTCGTATCTCTTTTACAGGCATGCACGTTCTATTTTAAAATAATAAAATTCCTGGGGTCTTGAACTTTGGTCGGGGCTCAATGCTCGTTCCAAAAAAAGAGCGAATATATATGCAAATGCGGGAACAATAATGAAGTCTGAGGGGGTATCAAAATGTCAGTTGTGATGATTGTGATGGTTTCAATGATTTAAAAATAGGAAAAATGTACATCAACATATCAGCAAAATAAACCCCGAGTTTTTTCCTTCGTGGTATTTTGTATATTGCATTTCAATGTATTTTTAGTCAAGTATTGAGAACAGGTCCACAAGGGGTATAATTTACTGCAAATTGGTCCTTATTTTAAAAAAAAAACCCTGAAAACTAGACTAAGTATAATTTTACAAAAAAACCAAAAATGCCTCCGTCAGACTCCCGTTAGAGGTGTATTTTCACTGAAAATTGGTTTGTTATCCTTTTAGGGGTCCATTTCAGACCTGGAATGAGCACAGGTACTCAACAAACCCCTGATCCCCCCCATTCCACGGATAAAATCTTGCTTTGTGGCATCTCTATAATAGTCGGTCGACCTTCATCCAGGAAATTTGTTTACACTAAATCTACTCAACTCAAGTCAAATGAACTCGCACTTGTGTTTGATCTCGGTCCCTGGTAAGCCCTTGCATGCTAGGTAGATATGGTAACATGCTCACTGTTTCATTTTCGCCCTAAGAACCCCACTAGAACCGGGTTAATAGGTGCACACACACTGAACACCAAACTGAGTCATTTGACTCCAAAACTGAGTTAAATGCAGTAACTCTTCACTGGATGTGGAGTCTGCTCTATGAAAGAGTCATTTATGTCATGTAATGAAAGAGTCAGTTTGACTCCACTGATTCATCTCTTGGTAACTGACTTTTACCCACAGTTCAAGAGGCATGCTAGGGAACGACCATTTTGAGCTACATTGATTTCAGTTTGACACGTGTGCTCCTGTCCTGCCTGTGTGTGGATGTGTAGTGAATGTGGACTGATGTAACCGGATAATACTTAAGGTAGTAGATTTTTGAAGACATTAATTCTAAAACAAGTTTGGGGCCTATGAATTCAGTATTCTGCACAGGCTTAACATGAACATGCGGTTAACCTTGGACTTGGGTTAACGTTGTCAAATTCGTCATGTTCGTAGGGTGGCCTGGGTGGCAGAATACTGATTATTTCCCAATTCATGCAATTTGGTTATGCAAAATTAAAAGCAATCGTGTCATGATGTATTTTTCCAGGTTACTTTAGTGCATGAGGGACTGCAGTGTCCCGTGTGTGTCACTAGTGATCCTAGCTAGGAGTGAAGACTGTCATGCTAATTTATAGTTTGAGTAATAATTTCCTGGCCACGACCCGCGGCCTTGCTTGTTGCATGAACTGCGTGAACTGCGGAAAAGCGGCCGTAATATAGTTTGAGTAATTCTTGCCCTGGCGACGCCACGTTGGCCGTGCTTGTTGCTGGTACTGGGTCTTATGTGCAACCCAGTGGTACGCCGTTTGGCGGGGAAGCGGGTGTACCTAATAACTTGGCCACGAAATTATTACCAAACTATAGTACTGTGGCAAGAAATAAATTATTACTCCAACTAAATTCCTGGCTACGCGCGCGTAACCCGGAAGCGTATGACGAACGCTTGATAACAGGAATCCAATGCGCAATTCAACAGATGCTATCGCAAGCGACAAATGCCTACACGTATTTGCCGCAACGCGTTGTGAGAAAGTAGCAACGCGTTGCGACATGTTGCGGTGTATGTCCAATCATCAAAATCTGAATTTCTGTGGTGTATTTAAAAAATAGACCCACGAAACAAAACAACAACTCTTTGTGCGAGATACTTTGCAATGCGCTGTACCCTTCACAACGCGATGTGAGCTTCACAACGCGTTGCGAAGGTGCACATACCATAAGGGCCATGAAACGTATTGCCGCAAAATTTCTGTGACTAGTGCAAACCTTTGCAGCAATACGTTATGGCAGCAATACGTTATGACGCTTATTGCATTCACACGCTTTGTGAAGTTTACAATGCTTTAAAAGCTCGCAACGCGTTTGAAGGCTTGCAACGCGTTGTGACGGCCATAAGAGTCAAACAAGAATTGCCGAACGCGTTTTGGATCTATTGTTTTTAATTAGTCACAGAAATTCATGATTTTGGATTGGCCGACAGGCCCAGCACGCGTTGTCGAAATATCGCAACGCGTTGCTACTCTCTCACAACGCGCTGCGTTAAATACGTTGTGACAGTTATGGCTTGTGGAACTTAGCAACGCTTTATAAAGCTCGGCACGCGTTGTGAATGCCTTGCAATGGGTTGTGAGTCTTATTTTGTTTAAATATGTCACAGAAATTGCTCATTTTAATTGGCTGACCCGCAACGCGTTTTAAAATCTTCAGGCAACGCGTTGCTACTTCTCACAACGTGTTGCAGGAACACGTTATGGGGGGGGGCCTTTATGGCTTGCGATGGACGCGCGTATGCCATTGTTTCAGAAATTATGACGCGGAATATAGTAAAATGGTATTCCATGACATGTTGACCATGTGACGTACTGTACTGGTAATTGCATGCTGATGTCGATGATCGAGAAAAGTGATCCCTGATTGTAGTGCAGGCGTGTACATTAAATGCATGAATGTGACTTCATGGTGCTGCCATAACATTAATAATAATACATGAATCATAAGATCTGTAGACTCATATGCCATGATGCCATAGTCCAGAAAGAAAGTTTTTTTAATTTATAACATTACTCCATAACAACGGTTTTGGGGTTCCATGGGACTATTTAAGTGCTCAAAAAAAATTAGGGGGAGTAACATTTTCTTTTGGACACACTGTACTGTCTTCATCTATCAATAACCATTAAATTATATCCATATCCCATAGCAAACGAAAAGGTTTCCAGTGAGCACCAAGTGAGCACCTGGTATACAGTAGTATACGGGAATGAAACGACACACAAAAAACGAGAGGTGGGGGGGTGAAAGTGGGGGCATCCACTGCCTTCCCTAGCGGTGCTTGTGGGTGCCTAATAATGGGTTCCACAATGCGCCCGCAAGGGTCCCACAAATGACGCACTAACTTAGACTCTAGCACCCATACTGAAAAACCACCCACAAGCTCCCACAAGGTGGCCCATAAACGACCCGCTAACCAGTCATGCCATCCAACTTCTTGGCAGTGCCCAAAATTAGAGTCTTTTGACATTTATCAGCAACAATGTTTTTGCTTTGCGAATTGTTGGACCTTATTACGAAATGAATTGCAGTGGATACAAGCCTATTTTGTTTTCATTAATTAGTTGGACCCACTGATTGATTGGCCTAAAGTACAAGTTAATATTTTGCATCCCACACCCCAAGAAAACACCGCACACATTTTTTTTTATTGTGTGCATCAAATATTACTTCAAATCTCATGCACGTGAGCAGTGTCTCAATGGGTTGGTTTACTTAATTTTATAGGCATCAAGGAATAGGAAGACACAAGAATGCGACTGCTAGCTGATAGAGGCAGCCATATATGAAGAAGCATCTTTGCACACACTCATGGATGTGGTACTAATATGAAAAGGCAACCAGAAATATTTGGGATCGACTGACTTTAGAATACCAAACAGAAGTGCAGCAGATGATAACCACACTTTGAGGGGTTCAAAAAGGACATTCAGGATGGCCTATATACCTCTAATTCTGTCCATATTTTGGTCCCTGAACAGTTTGAAAAGATAATGATACAATTATCTCAGACTCAGTTAAGTCTTATAGAGACAGCCTATAACACTAATTAACATATTATCACTGATCTCTATACACTGGATAAGCTATCGCCGCTTGAACTTGAGGAAACCGTAAATTGCACGGCGGCCCTTTGCTCTACCCAAAGAACCCGATCGTGAGCACGTACAACTGAATAGGTAAACTATGGAAAAGGGACAGAATTAGGGGATTAATTACGCGTATGTCAAGGTTTGTCAATTATTGGTTTTGATTTTCGAGTATGGTTGGGTAGTTCACAAATATGATGGTTGCAAACTGTGGGGTTTAAAAAGTCTTAAAAATGCCATATTTCAGGTTTTCAGCTCACAGACAATATTCATGGGAGTAGGCCTAAGTGCTTTGACTGCTAGCATTCACAAATATATTAGATATTATTATCCTCCTTCAAGATTTTTTCCGCTTTACCTACCCCACCCCACCCCACCTAATATCATGTCTTTTCACTCTTTCCTTAACTTATGATCATATTGGGAATGTTGGTACTTATTTAATACCAATTGAAAGAGAAAAACGCAAGCTATCGTGTGGTACCAATTTTATCGGAATCGGATGTGTAAAAAGTACCATCACAGGGGGTGGTTACACCCCCCCCTAGAGAAATTGTTGTTAAAATGCTCAGGTAAAGGATAGGTACGCATTCCTTGTTCTTCTGGAAATGACCTCGTATCTCTTTTTACAGGCATGCACGTTCTATTTTAAATAAAATTCCTGGGGGTCTTGAACTTTGGTCGGGGATCAATGCTCGTTTCAAAAAAAGAGCGACTATTCTGCAATGCGGGACAATAATGACCGTTCTAGGGGTATCAACATTCAGTTGTGATTGTGACTGGTTCAATGATAAAATGGGGAAAATGTAACATCAACATATCCGCAAAATAAACCCCCGAGTGTGATATTTTTTGTATTTGGCATTTCAATGTATTTTAGTCCACGTATTGAGAACAGGTCCCACAGGGGTATAATTTTACTGCAAATTGGTCCCCTTATTTTAAAAAAAACCCTGAAAACTCGACTAAGTATAATTTTACAAACAATGCCTCCGTCAGACTCCCGTTAGAGGTTTATTTTTCACTGAAATTGGTCTTGTTATCCTTTTAGGGGTCATTTCAAACCCCTGGAATGAGCAAAGTACTCAAAACCCTGAATCCCCCCCCCCTTCCATCGGATAAATCTTGCTTTGAAGAAACGATCAATGCATTGCAGTCTATGGGGTTCATATACTGCACAAAAATCATTGTTTAATAACTTGGAAATTAAAATTGGAAAGGACCTGAAATTTTGGTCCTTGATTTATAAGCTAGTCTAGTGACTGTGTTTACTAAATTAAAACAAGCTATCCCTTAGGCCTAATTGTGATCCATTTCTACAAATGTATCCAAAGCGAAAGTCTCATGAATAGAAAATTAATACTAAGTGATAGTGAACTAGAATTTTAGTCTCCATACTGGTATTCTCCATGGGAGTTTAGAGGCATTTAGAGCACATAGTCGAGTACAGTTGCATGCAAGTGCAGACATTAGTATTTAGCAGTGTATAGGCTACGGGTACCCATCACTAATCGGTCGCAAATTGCTAGAATACATTCGTTTATTTCTACTCACAGTTAATTTCAGGCAAAACGGAGCCACATACACCATACAACTTGCAAATGCTTGATATATTTTCACATATTGCCAGAAAAGTACTTTATAGGCATACATGTATAACTCATCCCATAGAAACCCGTGCATCCGAGTGAATGTTTTGGGTTGAAGAGCAAAATGGACGCTGCGCAACTTCCGGTATTTCACCGCTAGCTCATTCAATCGCTTGGAAGATTGCCTACCATGTGTAGAGATAGTGCATATTCTCGAGATAAAGGGCGCACACCATGAAATACTAGCCCATTGGAATACACGCAAATATACCAGTTTTGAAATTACGCGAGATTTCGAACTCAAGCTGCAATATTGGCATACAAATTATATATCAATGATTGCAAATCGATGAAACTTTACATATTTTTCAATGTAGTGGGGGTCTTCCGATTCGTTTTTTCGATACGAGACGCTAAATAGCGACCGTGCCATTTTCCACCCATTTCGAGCCTGCAAACGCATTTACGCATCTTCATACACCGAGGGCCTACTTCCTCCATGAAATCAAAATTTTAAATTATCAGTATCCAATATTTTGGGTGGTTTGTTTTTTTGTTTTTTTAAGGCACATGTACCTTTTATTTGAACATAATATTGCACTACAGATCTTCACAACTCGCACAGGTCCGTAAAACATCTCAAAATTAGCCGTGTTTTTTACCGGAAGTAAAATCCATTACATGAAATGCGTGGTGATTTAGTGGTGTGCACCCCTAAAGCTATGGCTTTATTCAGTTTAAGACACCTGTCATCCCCAAAACCTCTCAAAATCAGTTTAAGACAGTTTTGTCTAGGCAAAAAAAAAAAGACAACCCCACCAAACACTTTACAAAGTGTTTGGACAAGTCAAAAAACCGAACAAAAACTAATAGCATGCAATCAAAATCCAATTTAAAACTGGAGATTTACCAGATGTTGAAAGGCGACTCCCAAGGATGGTGCCCTCAATTTTCCTCAAATCATATTTTGGGCATGATGTTTGTCCACATACTACATCACTGTGTGAAATAGCTTATCAAATCAGTGTCCTTCATATAACAAATAATAACTTTGATAATAAAGTCCAGATCCGGATTTTTTGTTACACACAGTATCCTATGATTTCACACCGGCTTAATTACTCAAAAACCCCCAACCCTACTGACTGACATTGTTACAATTAGTGACAGTGGTCCACATCTCTAAGTTGACTCCAAAAAAAAAGGCTCGGATTTGGCCAAAATGACTGTAATTTTGATCTAGATGTACTTTCTAGGGTTTTACTTCAAGGTGCATGTGTAAACCGAAGTGTTATTACTTTTAATTTAAATTTTTTTAGGCTGAGTACTTATCTCTCTCTACAGGGAAATGGCCTGTGATTCTATGCAATTTATGCATTTTCCGGGTGTGCTGTCATCGTGTGCCGATATCTCACAGGGGCTGGTCAACCCTTGCAATTTCCATGCTTGGCAGACCGGGGCGGGGGGGGGGGGGGGGGGGGGGGGGGGGGGGGGAGGGGGGGGGGCGGGGGGGGGGGGGGGGGGGGGGGAGGTGGGGGTGGGGCAGGGGCAGGGGTATGAGGGGGGGGGGGGGGAGGGGGGGGGGGGGATGTGGGGTGGAATGGAAGATGGGGGGGGGAAGAAGGAAGGGGGGGGGGGGATCGAAGGGGGGGGGGAAGTGGGGGAGGGGGGGGTGTCAATACCAATATCTTCTGAGAACAACTGACATTTAAGGTACCAGTCGAACGATATGAAGAAATGAGAGTTTCCTGACTGTGCGTTTGTACATGTTAGTATAGCGTTTGAATTAGAGTGTGCAACCTGTACATATTTTGGTGGGGAGTCTAACCCCTCGGTCTAACTTGACTCTGAACCCTATGAAACTGTCAGAAGTTGTCGTCTGATTCAAAAAATATGATCGAGGCAAACAAGCTGACGTAATCATCCATATTAATATATTTTAGGCTGAAATTGTGAGATTTCATGTACTTTACTGTGTACAAGGAGAATTTATCACATAAATATGCTGTGTAGGCCTTGCAATCTCATCAGAATGCCCATGCTGAATATGTACAAATTTGTGCGTGCGGGGAACGAATCAAAATTCAGCACCTTTGGGGATTTTCATATACAGTGGCTATGCAGACCTTCTAGATTTATATTTCGTAAATGTTTGAAAATCGTAATTTTAAGAACAGTTTGGCACTACCTGATTGACTTTAACATTACTCTTGTTCCCTGGATGTTGCTGAAAATTTGAATTGACTAACATACAGAATTTTTATTCTTCTTACTTAGCCGAGGCAAGAAAGAGATGATGAAAGGGCTGATCACCTGGTCTAGTTTAAGAATGTTATGTTAGGTCTCATTTTTTCATCAATGCATATACCTACATTGTACATACCTGATGAATGGGGCCCTCTTTGACGGAAATCTGCACATCCTACTTATGACACATGTCCAATAGTTAAGGACATTTAAGACAATGTGATGTATTTTGTTAATCAAATCACTTCATTTTTCCTTCCCATTTTTTTCTCATAGGAAGATGAGGGGCACAGTGTCTCCGGACGTGTAGAAAACAGCCTCCCGTACAGAATGTTGGCCAAGGTGGAGAAGGGAGCCGTTGACAAAGAATGCGGGAAGTGGCGTGGTGGTTTGCAAAGCTTGTCGGCAGATTGGAAAGGTGAAATTTACCATATGAAGGAGCTATATAGGGACGCCTGAATACTAGTGACCTGATGAAATTCGGCATCTTTATGGAATTAAGTACATGGACGTGCAGTTTATCCATAAATACTGCTGAATTCAACAGGGTTACCAGTGACCCATGTTCATTTAAATCAGAAAGAAAGGCCTATACCAAAACACTCTTAACTGCACATTTTTACTGTAGCAATATTTGAAACATGCATTGTTCATTTTTCTCTCTCCTCCATTGTGTGTGTGAGTGCATGGGTCAGTGATGAATTGGCCATGTGACTGGCTCATGTTTTTGAATGGCCGTTGTTTTGTGTTCTCCCATTGGTGGTCATGTATAAGCGGACAATGTACTGTTTCATGTTTATTGTGCAAGTTTATTAAAGTAACGTTACTACACTGATAATAGGATCATCTTTATATCGATGTTTACCTTAGAAAATCATCCGAAGACAAAATATCTTTTGATTTAAAAGTTTCATGATTGGTTACCCCCCCCCACCAAGAAAATAAAGAGAATCACATGACAATGATCAATACGGTGTCATTTTATTTTAAAGAAACACCTGTAGAAGCTTATCAAGACTCTCGTTGACAATTATATAAGCAAAGCAAACACTTGGGTTTACACTCTACAATCATGATTACATGCTGTCAGCAGTGCTACATACAGTAGATAGAATTATCCTATCATGAAACATCCATTTATTTTCTGTAAATATACTCAAACAGTTTTGAAATCTATTTAAATTGCTCGTGTATAGTTCAGCAAATTAACATAAACAAAACAGTTATTTTCAAATGTAGGGGGGTGAAGATTTCACACCTCTAAATACCCCAACCCTACTGCCTGACATGTTAAAATTAGTGACAGTGGGCCACACATCTAAGTTGACTCCAAAAAAAGGCTCGGATTTGGCCAAAATGACTGTATTTTGATACATAGATGTACTTTCTATGGGTTTTACATTAAATGTGCTGTGTAATCCGAATTGTTGATTACTTTATTTAAATTTTTTTAGGCTGAGTACTTATCTCTCTCTCCAGGGAAAATGGCCTGTGGTTATATGCAATTATGCATTTTCCGGGGTGCTGTCCTCGTGTGCCGATATCGCTCACCAGGAAGCTGGTCAACCCTTGAAATTTCCAAGCTTGGCCAGACTGTCAATCCAGATCTTCTGAGAACAACTACATTTAAGGTACGAGTCGCACGATAGTGAAGAAATTAGTTTCCTGAAGGTGCGTTTGTACATGGTAGTATAGGCCGTTTAATTAGAGGTGTGCAACCCTATGGGACTCTTATACTATACATAAATGTTTACTACATCAAAATTGAAAATCATGCAGATTAATCTTGACTTCAGAATTAAATCATTTAGTATCTTTATTTCTATTGACTTTTTTAATTAATATAATACCACAAAAAATTAATATTCGAAAATCTCTACACAACTTACTGTATCTTCAGTATGATTTTAGTGAACTTTGAAATCAGGATTCTTTTTTCATACTGATTGTTCTCTTATTCTCTGGTGCAATAGGCTAGTAAAACTAATAAATATCTATGAATTATATAAAAAAGGAAGAGCTAAAATTCATGAAATCCTCCCTTTAACTGTATGTTGCGTTATTCCATTATTCCCCCTTCATAGATGTCAGTATACATGCAAGCTCTGCTGCACGTGCCAGCCTCTTCTAACGAAAGTCTGTCATCAATCATCAAACCAAATGAAGATGAAGAATCGCCAAACTGTCTATTGGTAGATGATCCACTGTCAGCAGGTTGTGTTCAAAATGTGAGGGGTGTGAAGATTTCACAACTCTCCTACCCCCCAACCCTACTGCCTGACCTTGTTAAAATTAGTGACAGTGGGCAACATCTCTAAGTTGACTCCAAAAAAAAGGCTCATTTGGCCAAATACTGTAATTTTGATCTAGATGTATTTCTGGTTTACTTAAAGGTGCATGGTAAATCGCGAGTGTTGATTACTTTATTTAATTTTTTAGCTGAAGTACTTATCTCTCTGCTACAGGGAAAATGGCTGTGATTCTATGCCATTTATGCATTTTCGGGGGTGCTGTCATCGTGTGCCGATATCTCCCCAGGGAGCTGGTCAACTTGCAATTCCACCAGGCTTGGCAGACTGTCAATATCTAGATCTCCTGAGAACAACTGACATTTAAGGTTTACCAGTCGCACGATAGTGAAGAATGAGAGTTTACTGCCGGTGCGGTTTTTACATGGTAGTATAGGCAGTTAAATTAGAGGTGTTGCAACCTATCGTACTGTATACTATACATAAAGTTTTCTACATCAAAATGGAAAATCATGCAGATAATCTGGAAATTCAGAATAAGCATTTTATGTACTTTAGTTCTATTTGACTTTTTTAATTAATATAATACACAAAAAATTATATTTCGAAATCTCTACACAAATACTGTATCTTCAAGTATGATTTAGTGAAATTTGAAATCAGGAGGTATTTTTTCATAATGAATTGTTCTCTAATTCTCTGGTGAAATAGGCTAGTAAAACTAATAAAATATCATTGAATTATATAAAAAAGGAAGATGCTAAACTTCATGAAATCTCTAACGGTATGTGCTTATGCGCATGATTCCCGCTTTCATAGATGCAGTATCATGCAAGCTCTGTGCTGCAAGTGCCAGCTCTTCTAACGAAAGTCTGTCATCAATCATCAACCAAATAAGATGAAGATGCGCCAAACTGTACATATTGGTAGATGATCACTGTCAGAAGGTGTTGTGTTTTAGGATCTATGCAGGGGGAAAGAGGTGTGCAGAACTACAAACTTTTAAGGCATTTAGGTTGCTTATTGCAAACATTCTAATGTTTAAGGGGGATACCCCTTCAGAGGGCTATAAATAAAATCTACAAATTGACACTAAGGAAAAAAAAATACTGTTCTACTTGCTTTTTGTTTGACGACATTGGAGCTTCCGTTCAAAAGTTATGGACGAAAAGGTAACTCGCAAACTGAACACTTTATGATTTAATTATTTCTGTATTTTATGTTTTCTCAAGCTGCGATGTTTATTTTTTCCACTTTGAAAACTCACTTCTCAAAAAGTAAATCGGATTTGATCTCTATTTGAACAATTATGAAAATTGACGCATTATTACTAATGATAATAAAGTAAAATAGCATTTCTAAAATATACTAAAACTTAAAAAACAGTGTTTAAGACTAAATTGACAATATCTCGAAAGTGAATTTTAATGACATGTCATCCTCAAAAGCAATTATCTTAGAGAGATAGGATAAAAAGCAAATTAAAATATATTTATTGGGCTATGCATTGACATAGTGCCACTAGCCCAATGAGAACTTGAATTAAGGGGGATCTTTGACACCAGTTGGCAAAATAATTATTTTTCCTTTCTTGACAAGCCCCCTTTTAAAAACAACGTTCCCATGGGGCTAGTGGCATTATTCTAGTTCAATGCGTCTCAATAAGTATGTTTTAATGTGCTTTATTCCCATTCTCTTAAGATAATGTTTGAGAAATCTTTTCAGAAATCCCTAACAAGTATGACATGTCGTTAAAATTTAGTAAGGAAATATCGACCATGTGGTCTAGAAACCGTTTTTTTTTTTAAGTTTAGTATATTTTAGAATGTTATTTTACTTTATATCATTAGATAATAAGTGCTTCAAAAAATTTTTCACCAAATACTATTGTGAAATTAGAGATCAAAAGCTGATTTACTTTGAGATGTGTTTTTAGTGGAAAATTATATATCGCCGCTTGAGAAAACAGTAATAAACCTTATGAAAAGATCTGAAAAAAGAATTGAGAAAAGGGGCATGGTTGATTGGCATTGAAGAAAGTGTCACGGTGGATATGGTACTTACTCCATGGCATGCAACACAGGGTTGAAACCAAACTGGATAGCCTATGCTTGAGGTTACTTGAATATTTTACTGGAACTTTCACCATGGACTGAATGACTTTGATTGTGTTGAATTGTTATACAGTGTGTTATTTGCAATGGTAAAATTGTTTAAAAAACTTTCTAGGTTGAAGTGATCTCCTTGGAAATGAAGGTAAATAAGCAAGGACTGTCTTCTTTGAGAACATGCGTTACATGGGGTTGCTTTGGCACCTTTTTGAAACTTTATGTATTATGCCCGTTTGCCCGTTTGTCAGACTCTGTCCTCCACCTGGATTATTTATCTTCTTGAACAGATGGATGGATTGGCTTCAAACCTTCGTGATAGGGTTAGACCGTTAGCAATGGGAAAAACATCTGCAGCTTTTTTGGTGCCAATTTTTCCATGTCATCTTGAGGTCAAAGTCATCATAGATCACATTTTGGTAGTCACCTAGTCACTAGCAGGCACATGGCAGGTGAATGTAGAGTACCCCACTGGTACTCCAGAACTCGTTAACCTTGATTGTTGCCTAAGGTACGACCAAGGAACTCTGCTGCTGGGTATATGTTAGCTAACATTACGCGGGCACCTAGGGAAAAGTCAACCCACAGATTTTCTAGCACTGTTAGGTAACTCATTCAGTTGGATCTGGATGTGAAGTTGCATTTTTTGAAACAAGGTTGAACACATTCACCTGTTGAATTTTCATCTTGGAAACTGGTGGTCCAAAAGGTGGTCAAGGTGAGCCCTTTCACTGTAAATGGTTAGGGTACCCATGTAACCTACTTTTCAAATACATAAATATTGTACAGTTGCTTGCTTTTAGTCATAGGGACGTTTGATTGCCTGCACAATTTGAGATTTGTTTATACACACATACCCGGAGTTTCAGTTAAAAGCACCTTCCATTTAGGCTGGGAAAGGAAAAATTATTGGATGATGAAAAATTAGGGAATTTTTAAAAAAATAAAAAAGACACTAACAATAATTGCCACTGTCTCAAAACTGCAAAAATATGTGTGGAGGAAAGGTTCCATCCTTACCATAGCAAGTCGGACTAAATGATTTAGAAGATTTGATTTTATGGTAATATTTCTTAAGACCATTTATCCAATGATTCCTACCTTAAGGTTGTCTGTTTAAAATGAAAAGATTGGAATCTGCAAAATTATTAAGTTAACATCGGTTAGAGCTTAAAGGGATTGTGATCCACAAGCATCGTCCCCCCAACTTACCCAAAAAACTGTTGAGATTTTTATATGTTCTGACCTGTTAGCCTTAGTAAGCCATGTGTGCCCAATCATGACAAAATGCCAAAAATTTTGACCAAAATGGATTTGCAGGAAAATGAACACTTCACCATTTTACAAAATTACAAAATTAAAAATCGATAGTTATCAAAAAATATATCTAACGTATACAGATCACAGAAAAAGTATCCAGGTTGACCATTTTAAGTTTAATAAAGTTTCTTCAGTAATGGGAAGGCAATCAGGGCACCCTAAAATTGAGAAGAAATTTCTATCTTTTCTTCAAAATTGGGGTCAGTGTGGATGTCATTCATTTCGTGTTTGGCATGATCGAAAATAGTCTACCTGCATGTGTATTCAATGTTAATCCCTGTTAAACCATATTGCTAATTGCCTTGTGGGAAAATCTATTACTGTAGTTCCAATAAATTCCCATTTGAATTATTGATGAATTTCAATCCATGTTAAAATATTGCTATTGCCGTGTGCAATGTTAAAATATTGCATTGCCTTGTGTGCAAATTCTGTACGCAGTCACAATTAAACATTGCATAAAAATACTATATAAGAATGATCTTTGTTTAGCATATCTTTGTGTGAATTTACTTCAAACGAAAATTATGGGTGACTATTGGAATCATCTGAGGGGTCACATTGACTCCTGATAAGAGTCAGTAGACTCTTCATATAGAGTCATGAATCACTGAGTCCCTGGAGGAGTCGTGTAACTTGACCCCTTCAGGGAGTACTTGAATCCATTAAGGAGGTGTTTTGACAGATCAGGAGTCACCTGGACTCCTTTTAAAGAGTCACTCAGACTCCTTTTTGGCTGCCCGAAGAACCCACTAGAACGGTTAATAGGTGGCACACACTAACAATAGAATTTCAGTAAGAAAAGACGACAAGCACGCATCAAATGCGGGGTACAAAACGTGACAAAAAAGACAAAAGTCACCCAAACTGCCTACCGTAACTAAATTCCAAAAAAAAAAAACCTACGGCGAAACACCCATTAGCTCCAGAACAATTTGCAGAATTTTCGGAAACGGACATAAAAACGGCAACTAGTTTCGCAAAATAAAGAGCCGACATTATTAAAACAAGCCGCTCTCGATGACAAATTACTCATCAATTCAATGAATTGATGATTAAAAATGAGAAACAGTTAAAAAATGGTCATATGCTCAATTTGAAGAGAAATAATATAGATTTTATTCACACGGTCACCCGCTAAAACAAACATTTGCATTGATTGACCACAATACCTGTCAGTGTTGGTTTCTCAATTTCTTTTTTGTTTGTTCAGTTTGTGGTGGTGTTGTTTTTTTTTATGTCACCATGTTGTATCCCACCATGCACCGCCTACCCGACATCCCACAGGGTTTCCCCCACTGTGGAGTTATGTCGGGCCCAATCTGGAACTGGCTCCTCCCGTTGGAAGCAGTGACAGTTCGATCAATCCAAGTTTTCCAGTCAGTGGCTCTTCTGGCGGCGAGACATGCGTCCCACCACCACCCATCAACAGCTTTAAGTTGTGGTTGTTTTTTTACTCGCACTCCTGTAAATTTTACACTACACAACTGCACTGCACGATCACTTCTGACTCTGCACGATCACTTCTGACTCTGCACGATCACTTCTGACTCTACACTCCTTGGACAAGCAGTACAACTTTACTTGAGCACCTCCATCAAGCATCAAGGCTACGGCAGTCCGGAAAGTGTGTAGTCTGTGTCACAGACTTCGAAAGATATTATCTAAATTAGTACTGCGCGAGAGATTAACATTATCAGTCCGTCATAGCAAATGCATGCAAATGAAACTAAATCTCAAATATCTCCGGAAAACGAAGGGGTTCTATGGAGATTTTTGCATCAGAGGGTCCGTTACTATGTTTTGTTTTGGATATGTATAATAATTGGGTCTGAACCTATAGAACCTAGCTAGAAAATTGAAAGTTTTTGTCGGGTACTTCGGTGCTCGCAAAAACGGAAAAGTTACCACGCAATCGCTACGGGCCACATCCCTTTTTCACACAATGCCTTTCGGTATTATTCCAGTCTTGAGAATTTTCAAATGCTGCGCCAACTTTTTTTTTCAATTTTAGAAACAGGATATACGTACTTACCGGACCGCCGTACATCATAGACGGGTCGTGAGGTCCAAACACCCAAACCCGGAAAAAATATTCCCGTCCAATATTTTTGCATCAATGTATGCAGGAGAGGGTGTTTTATAACATATCAAAAATCCCCAAGAATCCACTTTGGGGAAAAAATATTATAAGCATTTAAAAAGTGGGGTTTTGGGATTAAATGGGAATTTTCGCTTACCGATATTCGGAATGCACACATGGACAATGCGCTTGCGTTGGCGAAGTGCGTGTTAATTTATTTTCTTCAATTTCGCGCGCATGGCTTTGCGCGAAAGATATGGGTATTGCAAAAGCGTAACGCGCAAATTCCGACAAGAGGAGCATTTGAAATAAAAAGAAAGTCCCAATGTTAGTTGTGTTTTTTCGGAATTTGAGATGCGATTTTTTCCATCCCACTTTTTTGTACGGGCCTATTATTTAGTTGCTATTTTGGTGTTCTATAGGATTTTTGTTTTATAGCTTGGATTACTTTCTTGATTTTGAAACTTTTTAAAAATTAATTTTGTTCAAATAGTTATAGTCCTAAACTAAAGAAAGGTGAACCCTTTTTGTCCCGTATGTAAAGAACCATCTGATTTCTATAAAGAACTTTAAATTGGTTTAGATATTCTACAAAGGGCCTCGGACGGTTTAAGTTTAAGGCTGTTTTAGGTTTACAGTAACAGTTCTACAAAGAACCGATTCTTGACTGAACCTGTTTTTTTTTTTTTTTTTTTTTTTAGTTTTTTTTTTTACTATAGTCCTGTTAGGCTGGGCCATAGTGGGCTGGGCCCTCCCCGCCCCAGCATTTTCTGATCCTGGGTCTATCCTTGGAATAAACATTGCTAAATCATCCTCCGGGTTCTAGTGCACATCATAGGCCTACAGAGTGTCCTATGGAAAACCTGCAATTTATTTTGACGGGGATATAATTCCACTTTTATATAAATATCAGATTACAGCTGTGTTTGCGCGTTTTATGAAATTTCTCCGTTACTTCGAGGGTTCTTTTTTCTGGGGTCCTCTCGATATTCCGAAGGTTCATTATTCCAAAGATTCGTTTTTCCGAACACGCGTTTTTAGTATTCCCTTTTCCGAATCCTTTCAAAAATGTTCACTATCCCGACAATAGGGTTCGCTATTCCGAATTTTAAAAGGTTTCGGGTTCGCAAATCCGAATTTTCATAAAGATTCGTTATTCCGAATATTAAAAAAGGTTGGTTTTTTTTTTCGATTAAGATAATGGGTTCCCTTCCGAAACCAGATATTGTGTTCTTATTCCGAATTTCTGAAAAGGTTCGCTATTCCAATTTTTTTAGAGAAACAATTCATTTGTTTTGAAGAAGACAATTTTCATAAGATCAAGTTTTAGTTTCAAGGGTTATGGTTAGAGTTTAGGGTTATGGTTTAGAGTTTATAGGGTATAGGGTTTTTTGCATGGTTTAGGGTTAGAGTTGCCAAACAATTTGATTGGTGTCAACACCACCAAAAAACAAAACTTCGTATGGTGTGACGATTTTGTTTGTTATTTAAGGGTTTTTTAAAGTGTGAAAATAAAAATAGCTCACAATAAATAGTGGTAATTATTTCGTGGCATCATCGGCATCAAAGTATCCAGGCACAGCTCATATGTTGATTGTAGGCGATACATCCGGTTCCAATGAAAACTCTTGAGAAAAAAATTAGTTGGAACACTCCGAACCTTTCCTCATTGCTCACCCTGGGTTAGAGGCAAGACCTTTCAAGCTTCCTGTTATAACTTATCACCCGGCTCATCACTCAAATTGAAGCTCAACATCCCCTCAAAAATCTTTCCCCATCCATATTTTCCAAGAAATCCATCAGTTCTTTTTTTTCAGAAAGTATGAGGAAAACTACCAAAACGTAGTTAGTGGAAGAATTGTAGGCTGACCGTCAGGTTATTTATAATAATCCATTTATTCAATCAATATTTATTTCCATAAAAAAAAACACACTACAATAGAACATCAAAACACACAAAACATATGGGAGTAGACGGAAGCCTTATGCCTGACAATAACCTACCCCTTAAAATAAAGTATTTTACAGAAACTCAAATAAAAAATTCTGGAAACGACAAACAAGACAAGAACAGGACGGGCTCAAGACATGATTTAGTCATATAGGTTTGGAACATACTGTCAACTTACTATTTAAACCATGAGCTTAATCTTTGAATTTAAACAAAGCCGGCAAATTCAAGACCTCTGTGAATTGGTGGCCTGTAAAGGGGGAAGCCTGCCGTGATGATATGAATCAGCTGTCTGCTCTTTTGCAACCAACTCGCAGGCTGGACTTTATTAGTTAACCCAATCACGACCCAAACTCACTAAATCACTGAGCTGAGGCTAGAAAATGCACTAAGTAAAAAAAGATGCGAGACGTCATAGTACCAAGATATATGGGCACGAAAATCGTAGCGTTCGATGCACTCGTAGGGGTTGCATGCAGGAGGAGAAATTTTGAAAAATTATCTATTTTGAACCTAATGTCAGTTTTTTGCAAATAGATTGCAATTACACCCTGTTTTTCTAATCCTGAGTCCCACAGAATGGTGTTCACGGGGGTTGACATAAGTATTGTCGCCGTATCATACCACCAAGCGGTTTATCCTCCATTTTTTTAAATATAAGTTAATTTGAAAGAATCCACTGAATGATACCAAAACCAAATGTCTAGGACAAAATATCCGCACACAAAACTATACAAAATTACGCTCAAATTCAGGTTTTATAGGAACTAGCGGTGTTGCACTTTCTGCGCGCGGGGCTTTTGTAATGTGTCACTTACGCCTGTGAAGAGCGAGTGATCTATACGCGCATCCCATTTATGGTATCAAACGCGCGCAATCAATACAAGCGTAAGCTACGCTCGAAAAGTTGCGCATTCTGCCAGCGCGTAATCAAAAGAATCTTTCCTCTAAAAGTTACTCCACAAAAACTGAAAGAGTTGACTTTTAAGCGTCATAAACAAAAATTCACCAAAGGGGATTTCAGGGGATTTTAATGGGTTAAAGAGAATTTTTCTGCTTCGGAGAATGATATCAAAACATTGGAGGGGAATATTTTTTTCCGGGTCGTCCTCGCTCACGACCGGCTAATCACGCCCCTCCGCATTTAGCAGATGTGTCAGGGTCAACTTGGCAAATCCAGAAGTAGAGCGTACATTCCAGAAGTCATTGATTTCATCGACTTCTCGGACGCTTTCCGGGCAGAAGAGTTGAAAGTCAGATTCTCATTGACGTGACCTTGACAGGAGCGGCAGTCCATCAAAATGATGAATACATTTCATTACAATTTTACCATGTGCGATTTTGTATCTAGGACTGGGACAATTAAGAAATCTCATCTGGAACTGCAAATTGGTGTGATTTTCCTTATTTCTGTTGAATTCGATTAAATATTGATGTCAGGTAAATTTGAACAAATGACATCTTTCGAAATAAGAATCCAATTGACACGGGCCGTTTATAGATGCGGACAGTCAAGCCTAAGGAGCAAATATAAAATTCGCCTATGTATGTTTTATATTACCTATGAGCTACCAAATCCCCTTTTGTTTTTCTTTTAAGCTATTTCTGTGAGCCAAATAAAAAAGTGTAGGGAATCTAGTATTGAGTGTTCATCTATATTAATACAAAGGTACATATCACACAAATAGGGATGACCTGAAATCTCTCACTGCACCTTTAATTAGAGAATAAAGGGGGGTTGGGAAAACGGTACTCTCGTTACGACGAATTGAACCCAAGCGATACCATTATTTTAAGTGGCAGAACGAGGCCGGAGGGGGAGGGGGGGGCCGGAGTTGTCTTCCACGCAAAAATAATGGTGTCGCGGGTTCAATTCGTCGTACGTAACGGTTCCAAAAATCAACCTTTATCTCATTCTTAAACAGCTTTACGTTAACGTAATCTTTAACCCAATTTCGTGATATTTACGGCTAAAGGACAACAAGAAAGGACTGCCATCACCCAGTGACAAACAATCGAACAACCCGTGAACGCAACATATAGCAACGATGACGCACTGTTGGGCAGGCGCGCGCAAAAGTCGCAAAAAACGTGGTAGCGCGGCGCTTCAACATAAAAAAACGTCAATATGCAGCATGTACTACCTAGGTTCAATTAAAACGAATTAAACCCGGGCTCCGCCAATGACCTTGCTTCATTTTCAAAGATGGTTAAGAATAAAGTTCAGACAGAGGGGTGAAATTATCTTGAACACTATACGTTATCATTGAACGGCACTCTGGTTCCAGCACAATATCATCGGGCTAGCTAGGAATTTCATGGGGTGGCCAGTGTAGCATCTCAACCGACAGAAAAGGGGTGGGTACAGGGGCCCGCCCTTAGGGCCCCGTGGGTCCAGGGGGCGAAGACCGCTCGTGGGGGTCGAGGGGCGTAAATGTCTTCTGCGGGTAATTTTTGTAGATTTTGTAACATGACTGTAGCACGCTGTCCATTGAACTATAAACCTATACTTTGCCGACATTCCGGCCTGCAAGTGCCATGACCTGAAGTTTTCAAGTGACCGACGGGCTCATCTCAAACCGACGAAATCATTATTGGGGGGGGGCCGCGGCCCCCTGCCCCCCCCTCTGGCTATGCCACTGAATTATCAGAGCGTGGGAATGAACAGATAAGAAAGCAAGAAATTCCTCACCGATTTACAAAACCAAACAGGTTACCGCAAAATTTCAGATACAAAGATTCCAACCTTCTCTCATATGTGCAGTTTCAGCTGAAAAACTGCCAAAATAATGATATTTGGACATATTTGGATCAAACACATTCATCCAGCAATGACAATTGTGGGGTAAAGGTCCACCGGGTCAAACGTGTGACAATGGAAATATGCATGGGTATTTTTTTTTCAAAAAGTGATGAACGCGACTTGGAACTGTGTATATTGACCATTCTTTGTAGTCGGAGGTAAACATCATATTCCATATTGACACGAACGCCATCCACGTCAATCACTGCAACCAAGCAAAAATAAGCATGTTTCTTTCGGTTCAATACGCCCGTGGGATTGATCAGCGACATGACAACCATCGATACGCATGGTCGAATGCGTATGTCAAAACAAGGGGTGTTCAAAGTCTTCGAGAAATGCAAAAAAGTCTTATTACATAAATTTTATCACTCAAGACCGAAATATCAAAAAATGCATGGTCGGGTGATGGCCGAGTGTTAGCAGCACACATGGAGTGTGGTTGGAACAATTAGTTTTTGGGCCGGTGCAGCAGTATGACAAGGGATGCACTCAACACTTTTAGCTGTTCTGTTACATGTACAGGTACTTGTCCCTTTATCAGAGGTGCCAGGTGTACACCCCATACACATGTGTGGTTCGGCTTCGCCAGCGTCAAACCCTCTACAATACACGACTAGTAGTGGGGGACTGTCGTGCACCGATCTCATGTGCGTGTGCAAATTGGAAAAAATATGAATTTGGGTTACACAAGTACTTTATTGCTATTTCTGTAGCCCCAAAAAAAAGGGTAGGGAATCTAGTATTGAGTGTCTAATCTAAATTAAATCACTACATTTAATATCACACAAAAATATGGATGACTTGAAACTGCTCACTGCAAGCAAGCACCTTTAATTAGAGAATAAGGTATGTTTTGGGAACCGGTACTCTCTTTACGACGATTGCACCCAAGGCGATACCATTATTTTAAGTGGATGAACTAGGCCGGAGGCCGATTCTTCCACCTCAAAAATAATGGTGTTCCCGGTCCAATTCGTAAAGGAAGTACCGGTTCCCAAAATCATACCTTTATTCTCATTCTTAAACAGCTTTATCAGTTTAGGTCATCTTTACCCCAATTTCGTTAATACTTACCGGCTTAAATACAACAAGAAAGGACTTGCCATCACCCAGTGACAACAATGAACAACCCGCTGAACGCAACGATCATACGCAACTAGACGCAATGTTGGCAGGCGCGCGCAGAAGTAGCAAACGTGGTATGACGCGAGCGCTTCAACATAAAAAAATAACTTCAATACGCCGCCGTACTACCTAGTTCAATTAACGAATTGAACCACCGGTCATCAGCCAGATTGCCTTACATTTTCAACGCTGTTTAATAATAATAGTTCTCATGACCAGAGGGTGACATTATCTGAACACTATATTTATCATTGAACGGCCCTCTGGTTCCAGCACCATATCACTCATTGCGTAGCTAGGATTTTTTCATATTGGGGGTGGCCAGTTTCGCATCTCCACCCGACAGAAAATGGTAGGGTCCAGGGGCCCGCCTTAGGGCCCTGTTGGGGTCCAGGGCGAAGCCCCGGGGGGGTCGAGGGGGCTTTAAATGTCTTCTGAGGGCTAATTTTTGTACGATTTTGTAAAATTTCCTTGTCGCCCGCTGTCCATTGAACTTTAAACCTATACTTGCCGACAATCCTGCCTGCAAGTGCCATGACCTGAAGTTTTCAAGTGAACCGACGGCTCATCTCAACCCGACGAATCAATTATTGGGGGGAGGTGGGGGGGGGTGGCGCCGCGCCACCCTGCCCCCCCCTACTGGCTAGCCACTGCATATCATCGGCGGGACAATGAACAGATAAGAAAGCAAATTTCCATATCACCGTTTACAAACCGAAACAGGTTACCCATCAAAATGTCATGATCAATCGATCTCCCCTCCCTTCTCTTTCCATATGTTGCAGTTTAATCTTGAAAAAACAAACTGCCAAAATAATGAATATTTGAATATTTTTTGGATCAACACCTTCATCCAAGCCATGACCAATGTGGGGTTAAAGGTCACACCAAGGTCAAACTGTGACAAACATGCTGAGTAATGTATTGGTTTTTTTTTTTTTTTTTTTTTTTTTTAAAAGTTGAAATGAAACGTGTTCATATTGCCCATTTATTTTTTGTAATTGACTGTTAAAAATGCATTCCATAATGACACGAACGCCATCCACTTTCAATCACTGCAACAAGACAAAATAAGCATGTTTCTTTCGAGTTCACTAGCCCCGGCCGGTGCTTGTTCGTGTGGATCAGCTATTCCTCCTCAGTCAGTCAAGGCGAATCCGATATAAATTGTTCGCATGCGTCGAAAGGTATGTCAACAAGGGGTTGTCAACGTCTCTCGAGAAATTCAAAAGTGCCTTCTATTTACATAAATTTTATCACTCCCAGAACGAAATATCAAAAAATGAATGGTACAGGTTGATGGCCGAGTGTCTAGAGCACACAACTGGAGTGTTGTTTGGACATTAGTTTTTTGGTAAGTGTGCAGCAGTATGAAAAGGCATGCACTTCACAAATTTAGCCTGTTCTGGTTACATGTACAGTACATTGTCCCTTTATCAGAGGTGCCAGAGTAGTGTACACCCATCAAATGTGTGGTTTCGGCTTCGCCCAGCGTCAACCCTCTACAATACACGAACAGTTAGTGGGGGACTGTAGTGCACAGATCTCATGTGAGTGTGCAAATCTGGATAAAACTATGAATTTTGGTACACAAGTACTTTATGCATTGATAATCAACAAAATTAATGGAAGCACTTACCACACCCCCTTTCATGGCCCCCAGCTTGGATTTCAAGGTTACACAGGTTTGACAAAATTAAAAATGGGGGTGGGTGGTTGCCAACTTGTGTTGAAAAGCACACCCTGATGTTGGTCTGGTTACAAGGATTCAAAAAGTAAAATTTGTACTACCGGGGTAAGTGGCGTTACATGGTATATTTTGGAGATAGGGTAAAACGTGTAAGAATGATGTAAAAAGTCAATTTTGGTTTGTACAAGTGGTCGATCAGAAAATTCAAGAGTTGCTCCAATTTTTGTAAACACATGGTTCAGGTTGTTGGTTCAGCTCAAGAATGACATATAGAGTATTTTACCTATTAAATGCACAGCTATTGGCAGCCTAATTGGGATTCTATTGACATGTGACCTATTTTTGTTTGGATAACGGGGGGGGGGGGGATTAAATCTAAGCATAACCTATAGTCCCAACTATTCCTTATTCCAATCCTTTAAGATAGGGAAATAATTTGCACCACATATTCCCTGAATCAAATGTAACTTTTAACTTTTGACCCATGTACCCCAACATTGGACTTTGTTCCACTATTTACAGTTTTTACCCCATAACTCCGAAACTATAAGCCTAAAGCCATAGATAGTGTAAACTATACCTGTTTGGAATCCTTGTAACCATCGACAAAACATCATGGTATGCTTTTCAATACAATTTTGGAAGATTTTAAAATTTTGACCCCTGTATAACCTTGAAACCCAAGCTGGGGTCCATTAAGGGGGGGGGGTGGAAAGTGCTTCTATCAATTTTATGGATTATCGATCCCTATTAAGTAGTTGTGTGCACAATTTTATCTGGAATGCGCACACTCTTTCACTACAGTCCCCTGCTAAGTCCATATACATTGACTTCAACCATGTTTGATTCACTCGGTCCTTGAAATGCTTGCCTTGCAATATATTACTAAATGCTAGCTTCCCATACAAACTTTTTGTCGGATGATATACTTAGCATATTCATGGTACTCATCACACATTGCCAATTTCAAGTTGTAACGCGAAGGACCAAAAACGGGGTGAAATCCCGAGTGAAAGTGTTAACTCTCTGTGCAAGCCAAAGAAATACATGACATTGTGATGACATGCACTTTGACCCTTGTATAGTAAACAAGTTGGTAAGCTATTTTAGCGATTATTTTTTTGCGATTTTTGGTTTAATTTATGTTTTTCAACAGAAATACCGTATGAATCGAAACACTTTCAGAAGTTTTAAAAATTTGCATTTTAGAGCTCATCAGAAAACCATAAAAAAGTTGAAAAATAAAAAGTACATTTCCCCTTACAGTATGTGACTGTGTAAACACTGTGTATTAAATGTCTTATTCCGCTGAATAAAGTAATTCTTCCTTTAATCGTGTGTACAGGTAATTAATCAACGGAAAACAGTATTACAATGGATATTAAAAATAATTAAGTTCATAATAAGCAATTTATAGTTGATTTAATTTGAAACCCGCGAGAATGAGAAGTTAAACCTGTTATGCGTATAAAATTTTGACATTGGCCATTGGGGTATCGGCTTCAAAGAGGTTACGAATCTGACCTCAGGTCAGGATGCTGTTTTATTTGTCAACAAGCAGAATCTGAGTAATATGAGAATAATTTGATCTTTTTTCACCTTTTTTGATCTTTTTTTTAATTCAATCTGGCATATTGTTATAAGTGTGATTTTGCAATATCAGCGGACATTTTCATAATGGTAAGACTAAGAGCATGAAAAGGGAATGTTAAAACATGTCAACAAGATTTGCGCAACATGGTGAAGAACGATTCAATGGAGAGATTTCTGTGGTAGTGGATTATATCCCACTAACAGTAACACAGAATTCAATCTGTGTAAAGATAATGTTGACCTCTCAGGCTCTGGTTCTGGTTACCACTGCCAGAACTACTTTTTAAATTCTATATTACAGCCTTATTATCCACTTCTACTTCTATAATGATTCTTGTCAATGCCAGTTCAGCATCTGGACGAGGGTACAGTGCGGTGCTCAAGCAGTGGACTGCCAATGTGCCAAGTGCTCAAAAAATATACAGTACAAACCTGCGAGTAAAAACATGCCAGGTATTTAATTGACACCAATTGCTCCCTTGAACTGCTCCACAGAGGGCAGCTCTATGATGCTATCTGGGAGCGCATCCCAGTCTCTCAGTGTTCTTGCGAAGAAACTGTATTTGTAAATATCAGTGTTAGAGCTTAGGCGCATAAATCGTTGTTGGTGCTGGCTGCGTGTGGTTCTGGTTCTCATGATCCGAATATAGTCGGGAATGGGAATGGCTATTTGATTGTGCATCATCTTATAGAATGTGGTGAGTCAAGCCAATCTACGTCTTTCTTCTAAGAGTGGGAGATCAAGATCTTGTCTCATCGATGTTACACTAGCTTCACGCTGGTAGTTACCACAAATAAAGCGGATGGCTCTTCTTTGAATTTTTTCCAGTTGATCAATTAAGGTTTGTTGATGTGGATCCCATGCAATGGATGCATACTCCAGCTGCGATCTAACTAAGGTGATGTAAGCTTGTTGTTTGATGTGAGATGAACATTTACCCAGGTTTCTCCGTAGGAAGCCCAACGTTTTTCCTGCTTTAGATGTTACAGCTTCGATGTGAGGCCTCCAACTTAGCTTCTCGTGGATGTTAACACCACATATTATCCCTGCATGGAAACTACACCAAGTAGATTCTTCTCCCATGGTATACATGGTAAGTGGGTGCCTCTTCCTATGATCCTCATGGTATAACAGTTTTTGGGCATTGATACCATTTGCCAAGATCTGTCCCTTTCCTCAACGGTCCCATCTTTCTTAGTATGTTGGTGTCTTTTGAAGATGTTATTGTACAGAACAGGAGACAATCATCTGCAAACAGTTTAATGGTTGAGTTGATCTTATCCCCAATATCATTTATAAATAGTAGAAACATGAGTGGTCCTAAGACAGTGCCTTGGGGGACACCAGAGTCCACATGTACAAATGATGATGCATCGCATCTATGACCACTCTTTCAGTTCTAGGTGTTAACCATGTTTTTATCCAGGCGTTGGTCTTATCACCCCGGGGGGGTACTCGACCCAAAATTGGGTACGGGTGTGCGTCCACCGGGTAAAAAAATCGACCCATGTTTATAGTGACCAAATTATACAAAAATATGACCCATTTATATAGTTGGTTCAGAAATTTCGACCCATTACTATAGTTGGCTTTGAAATTTCGCACCATTTTATAGTAATCTTAGCAAAATCGGCCCATTTTCATAGTAACTTTTTCCAAAAATCAGAAAATCAACCATTTTCATTGTGATTTTAGCAAAAATCGGAAAAATCGACCCATTTTTTTTTTTTAATTTCGACAAAAATTGAAAAAAAGGACCCATTTATATAGTAGCAATTACCTCAAAAAGTGACCCATCTTTATAGTAGTCTGGTGGAAAAAATGACCCATTGTTATAGTAAGGCGTGAAAATGTGACCCATATCGGCGGCACATATGTACCTACCCTTTTCCACTGAGTACCCCCGGGCTTATCACGTATTCCATAATATCCTATTTTCTTGAGTAGACGTTGATGAGCCACCGTATCAAACGCCTTGGAGATAACAATGTGAAAATATCCATTTCGCGCTCACCTTTTTTTATTCATTGTTCACTAGATATCCTTGAGAAAAGCTTATTAACAACTTTTTAGCTGATCCCGACTTTGCGGTTTTGTGTTATGAGCAAATGCTATAGTTTGAGTAATAATTTCTTGGCCATGGCGTATGCGCCTTTTGCTTGAACTGCGTCTACGTGCAACCCAGTGGTGCGCCGTTTTTGCGGGGAAGCAGGCGTACCTAGTAACTTGCCCAAGAAATTATTACTCCAACTATAGTTTCCAACGGTCCCACAGGCCACTGTGCTATAATTTCTGTCCGTTTACGGACAGAAATTACAGACTTGCAAATTTCTTACAGACAGTTGCAACATAAGATTTGGCACACATGGATTACTTGATCGAGAAACTCAATCTGTAGATTGCATATGCTTCGTGTGCTATCTACAGATTGAGACTAAGCTTCACAGAACGGGCAGCCATGTTCAACTTTTATGCGACGCTTTGTTTTTTGTTTAGATGTTCGGAAAATGGTTGGTATTCTTACCATAAGCATACCTGGGCTATATTTATATTATGCTGCTTGTTCTGAATCTTCTTTTGTAGTCGATCCCATTGTGTACAATTTACAAATTCAAAAAAACTTGCCTTCTGAATGTCCTCCATCATGGTTTGTTGTCACATTGGAAAATGTGACGTGACAGATGTTTTTCAGACCACAATGCAGTCTGATGGACTGAACTATGTGGCGCACAGGGGAAATAATGTGACAAGGTAAACGTGCAATGTCGGCCTCGTTTCATAGGCATGTACATAGATCGTTTGGCAATTGAATACGGCATAAAGTAGATTATTTTAGCAGTAGAACAAGTATCCAGACCAAATTATATTCTCTTGAAAGGTGCAACAAGATATTTCAAATATTACGAAGCTGTGCTCAACCCTTTTGCCACAAATGGAATCGTCCCAATTGTAAGTCAAAGAAAGAAAATGTGAAGGGTCTCAGCAATTGGTGACACCACAGGGCACCGCCATTGGACGATTGCGTCAACCGTATTTCGAGGGTTGACTGCGTCAACCGTATTTCGAGGGTTGACAATCAGAAGGACGTAACTCAGTACTGAAAGAAATATTGAAGAATTTCTTTAACTCTGCTGTAATACTGTTTTTGAGAAATGTGATGTTTAATATTTTAAGCAAATGTATTCATTACTCAAAATGTAAACATCTCATAAAGCTCATATATGGTACTGTAAAAGCAAACATTATATAAACTTTAGTAAACAAAGAACAATTTTTAATTATTAACAGCAGAATTAAAGAAATTCTTTAATATTTCTTTCAGTGCTGGGTTACGTCTTTCTGATTGTCAACCCTCGATTTGTTCTGCCATTCAATGCCATCTGCCATAATAATGCTATGCCATCTCATACGTCATTAGTGCTGTGACGTGTATCAGTTTAAACGTTTACACGAACGGAAGGCTCACTACGCGTTTAGAAAATTCACTACACGTTTACACGTCAGCAAACCTAAACTAACTTTTTTTCAGTATTATTTTAATTGCTGAAGTCAAATTTTCACCAAAATTACCCGCCTTCAGTGAAAAGTAAAGTTAACAGTTTCCACTCTTCTTCTAGAAATGGTTTCCGACTTTTACGGAAACAGGGAAATCCCCCGTTTACCAAATTCTTGTACGTGAGTGGAGCGACTTCGGCATATACACCGCATAACACGGCCCCAATTATGTGGTGCTTCAATTACAGAGGGATCTACAAAAAAGGTAAAATGACAGCGCTAATGGAAGCTCCCACATTGATTCGTCATTTGAGATCTTTGGGATATTCAACTGCTTTATTTTGGATTAAAACATAACATAGGTAAGTACAAACAACATTTTATGGTTCAAGATGATATTTATGATCGAATGCAAAGCCTGGTAACCCGATTACGAACGATTTATGGTGCAAGAATTGCATTTGCGTGGAAGCGCCAAATTCGGCAGTCGTTAACTTGTTATGACCGGTTAAACGTTTAAACGAACGGAAATACAGACCGTGTAAACGGATAGGAAATTAAACGTAACTCCCCCGCTCTATACGTCATAGGGCTGTCTACGCTGACGTCACAGCTCGGCCATTTTGAGGTGATGGGAAGTTATAGAGCGGCCATTTTGTGGTGATGATCCCCATAGGCCGCCGTGTAAAACTGGCATAAAATGCGTCAAATTTTTAACCTGAAGTTATATCTCGTATACTGGATGGGGTAGCCGCTAGTGTGAATCATGCACTTTTAGGAATGCCTATTTCATTGTCATGCACTTGCATGGTAGAAACAATCCAAAGAAATGGTCATAAAGGGTGCCAAACGCAAACAGCATCGTAGAACACATGTTTATCACCTCTGATTTAGCAGTCCTGGGATGAACTAAGATTCAGACTTATTAGAAAGTACGCGCAGTGTTGTGTGTCGCGGAGTGATACTGGGCAACGAGGGCCGATGATAAAGGCTAAGCACCGGTAAGTGACCCGGATGAGTAGACAGCCCTATCGGACATAGTTCCAATAATTGTAACTTATGGCATCATCTTTTAAAATTTGGACATAATCTTTGGTGCCATAATTTACAACTGTTCTGTGGAGTTCCAATGCCATTTAAGGTTTGAGATGTTTTGAGATGATATTTCCTAAATAAAGAGAAAAAATAATTTTCTTTTGACATACATAGCATCTAGAGTCTGTAGAATAATATTGTCTTTACCCAATTTTGGTAACCGCTGCTACCTCTACTACTGCAAAATGTAACTGCAAAATATCCTAAACTTCGATAAAATGAATAAATAAAATAAAAAAAACTAAGAAGGTTTTAACAAGTACATAAAAATCAGGGAGGCCTAATAAAAAATATATAAATAAAATAACCAAATAAGCCCTGTTGAAAAAAAAAAAAAACACGGACATCTCTGTGTTGGTAAACAGATCAAGATTCAACTTCGTTCCTGCCATTTGGTCACCGCAGGCTACACATACACACACATATGCACATATGGGTCTACACGCATGCACGGGCATCGGACAATACAGATCAGCCGATTGGTAGATGAAATGTGATCAAGGGCGAAGGTGATTGAACAATGATGAGGACGACTGTTATAAAACCATAAATTAGCTTGAGTGACCGCTCGTGGTGAGTCCTGCCCCTGCATTAGCCTTCTGTGAATTTTGTATCCTAAAAAAATCTCCTATGTCACTTTAAATGGTTGGAGTTCAGTGATTAAATAAGGAATAGTTTGATGTCCTTTAAAAGACTGTAGTTGTAGGGTCTGCACAGAAGGTCATTGCATTCAATGGGCGTGAAGCTTGTTTCCCCCCTACTTTCTTAAGCAAGCATTTGACACACTCAAAACTATTCCAAGTTATTTTGATCCTAGCCTAGTAGTCAGTTCAGAACCAGACATCGAGCGCGCAGCGCGAGGGTATGGAAAAAGTGTATTCAAAATGGCTTTAGTATTTCATTACCTCTACATGAATAGGCTGCCGAGAATTTTTTTTATCGCAGTTTATCACCCATTCCCCGGGTATATTGGAAGCATTTTGGCCCCCGAAACGGAATTCTATAAATACCTTAGACTCCAGCCCGAGTTGCATATTCACTCTACAATCACCAGATTTTACCATCTTTCATGTCAAATCACACGAAAAGTATAAATTGCTTCTCAAAGCCCTAAAATGTCTTCCAGTGCCAATCAACAAACGCTGACGCCACGGCTAACTACGCTGGTTCAATAGTTCTGCTGAGATAACCTTTGTGTCTTTCTTCATCTTTTAACGTTGGACCTTATCGTATATCAGCTACCGTAAAGGTTTGCCGCTGTACAAACGGACTTGGTATCAACAATAAGCAAAAGGCAAATTTAAAGGCATCTGACATCGTCAAGAATTTTTCAAACTTACCTCAACAGGACTCTGTAGCATCTACAATACACAGAACAAAGACACCAACATAGTTTTCATCCCAACTGCGAAAAAAAAGACTAATTGAGATGAATTTTCCACGCAGGAATATTACTCCCTAACGGTCATGAGTGAAGTTGGTTGCCAGTTTCGGAGTTTGGGGGGCAAAAGGTCGACACAGTTCGTTTGTCGTCACAAAAAAGTGGGCTTCTTGTTCTGTTATTATTGTAAGATCCTGTTTGAGGTCAGTTTGAAAAATCTGACGATTGTCAGATGACTTAAATTTGGCATTGCTTATTGTTGATACCAAGTCCATGTACAGAGGCATAACCTTTACGTTAACTGATATACGATAATGTCCAATGTTTAAAAGTAATGAAATGAAGGAAAGACCAAAAATGTAGCATCAGCAGAACTACGCTGGTTCCATGTAGATTGTAGTCCATCTAGAAGGACTCTTTATTTTCCCAACTGACATCGCAACGAGCGCGGGAGAGAAGTGCTAGGGTCAACAGGTAGATAAATCATAATTTCAAAATTAATTTCATTAAAATAACAAATTGGTGTTCCTGGATAGATACTTTACTTCCCTGTTAATATGACATGCCAACCACATTTCAGATTAGAAATAGTGAAGATTTTTGAAAGAAAAGATTTGGAAAAAAGGCAACATCTACTACCATCAAACTTGCCACCAGTACAAACAGGAAACAGAGAAGTGTTGCTACCTCCCTACCCATTGCATTTTGGGAGTGAGAGTGCCCAAATCGGTATAAATTTTCACCTTAATGCCATGTCACAAATGTGTTATCGATGTTGCCAGCTGTAAAAGCCTCTGGGCTCTCACAGGTATTATTAAAATCAGGACGGACATGCAATTTGCGCTGGTAACAGATAACAAAAACGAACGAGTTGTCGGACATGGCAAGTATTTAGTTAAGGTTTCTCGACTCGCCGAGGTCAAATTCCCATTGTGCCAACAATATTTAGAACTTGGAGTGTTTGCCTACTACTGTGTTAAAAAGGTCACACGTGTCTTAGAAACTACCAACAAAGAGGACCAAGTGGCAACTGAATATAGTGGAAGCCATTTTGGGAAAAAGGAAAAATATTTTATTATAATCTTTTCATTGCTAAATATATCAACAAAATAAATGCCTTGACGATGTTCATTAATGTATAGGATCATTTTATATTCGATGATGCCTTGGGGAAATCAAAGACAGAGTGTAATTTTGGGTAATTCTTCCATACGAGCTTTCATGGCTTGGGCGAGGAACATACCAACAGTATGCTGTAAATTACGTCTGGTGCCCTGGTGCCTTGGGTTTCGGCTCTTTATGGCTCAGTTGGTGAGACACCATAGTCGCAAGAAACCAGCGTAGCTGTAAATGCAAAAATGCAAAAATTGCGCAACGCAAGTGAATACTGCAATAAGATTAATTTGATTCACTCCCGGCCCCAAAATGATTTCCCGCTGCAAAATTTATGCGAGGGGGCCGAGGGGTGTGATCAAGAGATTTTTTCTTGCCTTGTCCACCACCCAAAGCATGTGCATTAAAAGGCGCATGTAGCCCCCCAATTTTCCTGCGATATACGTCAATTTTTCTCAGCTACAGCTACATTTTTATATTTTATACAAAACAAACGCACAAAAATCAAAGAAAAAATAAGGGTGAACAGAGGTGGTGAGATTTGTCAGGGTTTTTTGCAGCCAACGGCAGCCAAAACTAGAAGTACACGGGACTACCACTGCAGTGAAAGGGCGGTATAGCCTAGGGCAGAGTCTGAAAGAGGGGTGGGGGTTAAAGTAGTGAAAGAAGTAGTTTAGTAGTGTTTCTTTTTCGGAATGTTCTCTCGAAATTATAGTACTGGACAGTTTTTGGGGGGAGGGATCCGGCCCCTTTTAAAATGTCCAGGTCTCAGTTTTTGATGGGGAAAGAACATACACAGTGTTTACTTCTATATTTATTATTAATTAGCACACACACACACCATCAACACACACACCACCAGCACACACATACACACACACATACATAACACACAAACGCATACATATTAATATACTCACCCATACACAACACACACACCTATTAAAATCAATCTGACTTTTGTTCAACATGTTTCACGCCAAGGCTTTAAAAATCAGTTGTAGCCTAATATATGTGAATGATCGCTAATAATGCGCATATATTTGTCAGATGAGTCATATTTGTTTCAATCGAACATCGTGATTACTTGTGCCAAGCAAGTGATTCAGGCACCAAAATTTCACGTTCCGCCAACAGGCGGCCTCTGCGGCGGTCCGTGTGAACATCCCGGTTGCCAGAAATCAGAAATGTCACACGAGGTAAAGCACCCGACGCCCATTTATTTAAACACCGTACATGGGCACTCGACATGGAGACAACAAAAAAACGTTGTGAGGACCAGTTAGGATTGCGTTTGAAGCAGATCAGAACATATAATGGTATAAATGTTAGAATAATGTTACCTCTACTTGGATACATTCGTTACCATTCTACTTGACGTATTTCAGCACATTTAGAGAACAAGAAAATAAACCTGGCGATTCAATGCACGGCTAGTTCATCGTCTGGACAACAGAATTGCGTCACTTTCAACCTCCATTTTGAATAGAAAACCTTCGGATCGACCATGGTGTGGCAAGTATCTCTGTGTAGATAGAAAGAATGTTTACATAATCTATTAAAGCAGTTTTAATGATTAATCCTAACCAAAACTTTCAAGGAAATATCGCAAAGTGAACATACTTGAATTTTCGAAATAGCTTGCCGGATGTCTTAAGGATATGTCGTCGTGCCCAATTTTCACCGGAATGAGGAGGGTAAGGACGCCACCACTAGGCGGGGTGCCCTGATGGGGTTTCCGCTATCAAATGGCGGATGGGACACAGGGAGGAACGGGGAGGGTCCTTCTAGATGGGACTATGCAGACGGGTCAGTCGACGGGAATGGAATGGCTAGTGCATACAGTTGTACATGGGAAGACTTTCTTAACCAGAAAAGCAGATATAGAGACATAATTTGCAACTGGTGCTGTGGAATAAATTTAGATAGAGTTCAATGCAGCCTGTAGGGATCCGAAATACTGAGTAAATTTAAACTAAACTTTCGTGAATTAGATCATGCTCACCCTCGGGCTTAGCAAGCCCTCGTTGGCGGAGTTTTCCGAGGTGAGCGTTGATTCACTAAGCCTACGAGCCTAGGCGGAATAGTCAATATGAACAACCCGGGACTAATGTAGTTCGCAATGCAACCCTAAATTACGAGCAAATCAGACGCATTCTTTGATCGGAATGCGTTTTCGTTATGGACCCGCTCTATTTTAGGTTTGCAGAGAGTGTACTCAAAAAAAACGTGTAGCAGCAAATTTACTGATTCACAATACAACTCAGATAAAAATTACTCACCCAAGTTGTTACTAAGCGTCCTTATAATACAAATTCATCAACAGTGATTTGCAAAAAAAAAAGCGCTTCTTAGAAATAAACAAAATAATACAATCTAACATGTGCTTTCACATGTTGCGTAATGGCGCCTATTAGTATTGCCGCTGTCGTCGCTGTTGTGGAACTATACAATTATCTGTGGAAGGATTGCCCTGCTGAATTTTGTATTCAGATAGCGTAAATCAAAATTTCAATAATTTCATTTTAAAATAACAAATGGTGTTCACCCTGGAGAGATATGAAATCCCTGTTTTATATGACATGTCAACCACAACTCTCAGATAGAAATAGTGAAGATTTTTGAAAGAAAAACATTTGGAAAAGCAAACAGCCTCTACCTACATTCAAAAAACTTGGCGCCAGTAAAAACAGGAAGTAGAAGTGTTGCTACCTCCCCGACCCATTGCATTTTGGGAGTGTCGAGTTGCCAAAACGCGTATAATTTTTTCCACTAGCCATGTCAAAAATGTGTATAGATGTTTGCCATGTGTGTAACAAAGCCTCTGGGCTCTCCCAGTGTATAATTAAAATCGGCCGGACACTGCCAATTTTCGCTGGTAAAACACATAACAAAAACGAGTTGTCGGACCATGAGCAGGTATAATGTCTGGACTCGCCGCGGTCAAATTCCCATTGTGCAAACAATATGAGAACTTCGGAGTGTTTGTCGGCATTACGACTGTGTTAAAAAGGTCACACGTGTCCTAGCAACTACTCCCACAATAGCGGACCCCCACATGTGGCAACGCTATCGTGACGCCAATTGGAAAAGGAAAATATTTTCAGTTTGATCTTTGCATTGCAAACTATCTCAACAAATAAATGGCCCGACGATGTTCATGGAGTCTAGGATATTTTATATTCGATGATGCCTGGGGGAAATCAACGACCAGACAGAGGTCATTTCGGGGTTTATAATTTTTCCATATGGCTTCATGGGCTTGTGGCGTGTGGTAACTATACCAACGTATGCTGTAAATTCCGCTGGTGCCCTGTGCCTTGGTTTCGGCTTATGGCTCAGTGGGGAGACACCATAGTCGCAAGAAACCAGCGTAGCTGTAAATGCAAATGTGATAATTGCGCAAGCCAAGTGGAATACTGCAATAAGTTTAATCTTGATCACTCCCCCGGCCCCAACTGATTCACGCTGCACAATTTATGCGAGGGGGCGAGGCGAGAGTGATCAAGGATTCTTCTTCTGCCTTACTTGTCCACCCCAGCATGTTGAATTAAAATGGACTATTGTTTCGCCCAATTTCCTTCGATAACGTCAACTTTTATCAGCTACGGCTACATTTTATCTTTGAACAACAGCACAAAATCGGGTGGACTAATTAAAACAAAGACACCAAGACCCAAGACCCAAGACCCCCTCAACTATACAACAAAGACACCTAAAACTGGGTGGTATAAGTATTGGTCCGTATGGACATGTGGTAGGCCTAATGTAAGATGTGTGTAGGTTTGCGTATGTAAAGGTGCGTATGGGTGAAGAATTTTAGTTAAAGTATATATAAAATTTGAAAGTGATGAAGTCACTGTGAAGTCAGTAGAGGACTTTTACATTTTTATATAGTGTTTTGGGTATATGCTAGGACTTCCCTATCAAAAAATCCCATAGAGAATTTTATTTTGTATTGAATGTTTTAACACAAAAACAAAATATTAAATTAGTTTTTTTATGATTTATATTTATTTTTTATTTTAATTTTTTGCTATTATCTTTTTTTAATTATTTTCTCAGATTTATTTAATTTTAAATCTTATATGTATTTATATTTATTTATATTTATTTTTATTAATTTATTTCTATCTTTATATAATTATTTATATTTATAATATGACTATATATCAAGAAATTACATGGGAAACCCTTACCAACCGGATAAAATAATAATTTTGCCAAAAAAAAAGACAAGAGTTGAAGGAGGCCAATAAAAAACACTTTGCTATTTTTAAATACATAAGAATAATAATATAAATATAAATATAGAAAAATATAACGAAGAATAAATAAAAATAAACGAATATAATAAATAAACAAAATGAAAAAGTTTTTTAAGTTTTTTAAAAAATAAATTACAATGACTAAATAATTAAAGAATAAATAACAAAATAAATAGTTGAGGGGGTCTTTGTTTTATAGTTGAATAGTTGAGGGGGTCGTTGTTTGATAGTTGAGGGTCTGGGTCTTTGGTTTTGGCTGGTCTCGTGTTTTATATCACCCCAAAAATCAAATGAAAATAAGGTGGTAAACCCAAGAGGTGGTTGAGATATTGTCAAGGATTTTCTGCAGGGCAATTCGGCGGCCAAAGCTAGAAGTACACGGGGCTACCACCGCAGTGAAAGGGCTGGGTCTAGCCTCGAGGCAGGGTCTGAAAGAGGGTGGGGTGTTGGGTTTTAAAAGTAGTGAAGAGTAGTGTTTCTTTTTCGGAGTTCTCTCGAATTTATAGTCATGGACAGTTGTTGGCGGGGAGGGAGTCGGCCCTCTATGAAAATAGTCCAGTCTCAGTTTTTGATGGGGAAAGAAATAACAAGTTTGTCTCCTAGAGTTAGTATTAATTAACACACACACACACCCTCACACAACACACACACAACTATACACACACATACTACACACACATACATACACACACACGCACATATAATATACCACAACACACACACCAGTTTTATAAGTTATACTAGCCTTTATAGCCTAATAAACAACTCATTTTGTATCTGATTTTTGTTCAACCCGTTTCACGCCAATGAGGCAACTAAAACATTTCTTTCGGCTTTACGGAAAATCAGTTGATAGCCTAATATTCTGTGAATATGATCGATAAATAAGCTCATATATCAGATGGACGTTCATAATTTGTTCAATCGACAACGTGATCACTTGTGCCAAGCACGTGATTCATGAACCCCAAAACTTCACGTTCCGCACAACCAGGCGGCTGCGGTCAGTCCGTGTGAACATACGGTTGCCAGAAATTTCACACGAGTTAAAGCACCCGACGTCCAATTTTATTAAACCACCGGTACAGCACATCGACATGGAAGACGACCAAAAAACGTTGTGAGAACCAGATAGGATTGCTTTTGAAGCGGATAATGACAATAATGTGAATAATGTGTACATCGCTACTTGGAAAATACCATTGTTACATTTACTCTGACGTATTTCAACATTTCGAGGAAATATTAACTGGCGATTCAATGTTGCAGGTCTAGTCATCGTCTTCGGAAACGAATTCGCGTCTCACTTTCAACCCTCCCGATTTTGAATAGAAACTGCGGATCGACCATTTTATGGCAAAGCTCTCTGTGTCGCATAATGTTTACAATACATATTAAAGAAGTTTTTTAATATGATAATCCTAACAACTTTCAATGAAATTTCGCAGTTGAACACACTTGAAATGTTTCGAAATAGCGCGGCTGTCTTTAAAACGATTCTGTCCGTCGTCGGCTGCCAATTTTCACCGTGTATGAGGTAAGGACGCCACACTCCTGCGGGTTCCTGATTTCCGCTATCTCAGAATTAATCATTAATGAATTTTATGCATCTATTATGATAAAATACCTTCTGCATGTAAGTGTGTCCATGTTTTTGTAACGAGCGGGATTATATTAAACAATTTTTATACTCCCGAAAAACGGCGAATATTTGCGAAAAACCTTTTTTTTTGCTTCGGAGCCTATTCCATTTTACCGCCTTGCAATGCTACAAGTTTTTTACGGAAGTGCTTCTACCGTGTTGCGAGTACGCCAATTAAAACTTCAGCACGTAGAATTCCTTTTACGCCTATAGCTATGTCCATGACCTAACATGACAAATGCATGAAACTAAAACATGACACAAGCCACTCAATTTTAATCAGGCTGTACGCCATTACATTATATTTAAAACATTGTACCGAGTAGTGATGTCTCAAGACTTTAGTGTCAAGCCTTGCCAACCCATTTTCGTATTATTTTTACTGACTGGTCGAGAAGAAAATCACGTTTCACTCTACTCTTGCTGATACGTGCTTGATACTTAATTACTGCTTGCGGTGTTTGGTGGTTCAAGAGGCTACAACCAGGTCAGAGGTCATGAACATAAAGAGAGGGGGTAGGACACTACCTGCTTATTTGGGCCATTGTGGATTGATGAGCTGCTACATGCATGGGCTTGCCCTTCTGCGCTGTCGATTCGTAATCCATATCAGGAGTGCAGGGACCTGTAAAGCGCAGGGCCTGGTGAAGAGAGCAAAAACCACGCGTAAATTCAGAATAAATTATTAAAATCATATACTATCTGTTGCCCCAATAAAACTTGCACATTTTCTTGAAAATGATAAATGTCACTTCAATTTATTTTCTCCCCAATCCATATGCAACGAACCGTAAGATTGTCAGATAACGCGCGAGGACGTAATTGGCAATTTAGGAAATTTCAATTCCAAGCCATTCAGAACAAAATATCTCAGAGCGTGCAATAAAGGATTAAGGGTGTAATATATGTTTTTTTTTTTTAAGTTCAAAATCATACCTTCTGATGTGATTTCACTGGTCAAATTTGAAATTAATTTTTTTGTCCGTAAAAAAAAAACTTAGATGTGTTACTGAAGAGGTAATAAATTGTTGTTTAATTGTATCGGACGCCGGATGTTACCTTTTTGCGAAATTGTTTCAAACTTCTATTGTGGACTCCAGATCAGATGGGGAATAATCAAGGGAATCAGTTTAATTCTCGCATAATACTTTGTTCACAGTATCCAAAATAACGCTGGTAAAATAGTGTAACATCGTTGTGAGATCACGATCTGGACATGTAGTCTTATAGTAAATTTTCAAAATAAGGAGACCTCATTAAAGTTTAAGGTCTGTCCATTCACCGTGAAGGTAAGAGGAATTATTCTAAGGCACAGGTAAAAAAGTTGTTTTTTATGATACTCATATACACTATGGAATGTAGCTAGTAATAAATGTTGACCTAAAATACATTGTTTCACACAGTGGCGGTAACCAGCGGGGGGGGGGGTCGAAGTGTGGGCGCAAGCCCCCCCAAACGAACCTTGTCCCCCCCCCAGCCAGCCCACCCACCTTACGACTTTTTTACAGGGGCTATGGAAAGGACCCAAATTCGCCCCCTAAAAAAGCCCTTGTCACCCCTTCAGCCTCCCCCCCCCATTTGCACAGTTCTGGTTACGGCCACTGTTCACATCTCAGATAGATGGAGGTTTCAATTGTAGTATCATGATGAAAACAACACGCATTTCATTAAGCGCTTGTTATTGAACTAACTTACCTTGAACTGCAAAATATCATTCCTTATCACAGCTTTGGAGAATAATAAGGCATTCCGTAGATCGATGCACACCATAACACAAAATTTTTTAAAAAATGGGCCAACTTGTATTAAGAGATTAGCGCAAAAGATTTACATCCTTGCTAAAACAATGACATAAGTCCTTTAATCATTACAGACGCATTGTGTAACTGAATGCAAATACCATTTACATAAGCCGATTATGTACAGGACCTTTGTACCATGGTCACATATGGTTTGTAATGGCAACAACGGCCTCGACCTCATGGCCGGGATTGAACCCCCTATCAATACCACACCCCTCCAGATATGCAAGGAATCTCACGTAATTTGAAATCTTCTATAATACTCATCTATTGCGTACTTTATTGAGACCTTTAGGTTAAAACAAGGTTGTTTCCCCCTATCCAGTAAACTCTCATAACAATGAATGAGCTTGCCAAGTGATATAGAGAACGATATTAGTATTAGTAATTCTCATTGTCAGAATTGACACTTTATTTTGGTCTGATGATGAAGTTTTGATTGGGTGAAAATAGAGTTGGAGCGAGTCCGGACTCGGACTCGCCAATTGAGTCCGAGTCCGAGTCCGGATTAGGATCGGAATCGGGACTAATGCTTAGTGGGACTTGGACTCTTACTCGGACTCAGGCCCCAAGGACTCGGACTCAGGCCCCAAGGACTCGGACTCAGGCCCCAAGGACTCGGACTCAGGCCCCAAGGACTCGGACTCAGGCCCCGTGGACTCGGACTCAAAGATGAGTCGGATGAGGTCCGGTCAGAAAATTAAACTTAGAATCAAAAAAATAATTGAAAAATGGGTGAGCTATGCCTGCATGAAATGTACTTCACAAACCTACGCACAAACTGCTGTTATTTTTTAATTATTGCACCAAAACAGGTTTTTTTATAATCAATTTCACAGTTATTTCAAAAGTTATTTTTTGTTTCATATTACAGAAGTATTTCTTTTCAATTTGATCTTCTTCAGTCTCAGAGAGCTGTGGTGATTATTTATAGTTCTAAGCTGAAGGGTTAAAATTTAAAAATACATTTTGGTAATTTAAATCCAATAAGGAATGTATGATTTCTCATTGTCGTTGTCATCATCATCATTCGTCATCTTCAGTGTTGTCATCATAATCAGTGTTGGAATCAGCAATCAGGGTGTCATCATCCCTAACTCCATAGCAGTTTTCATTCAAAGTACAGCTTAAAATCCTTCAGTGTAAAATCTAGCCGCCTCACAGACTTCACACAGCTACATGTAGTTGCATAACAGGGGGAACCTGGAATACTGTCAAGACCTAAACACAACACTCAATTATTTGCCAGGGTGGCCTACTACACCCACAGCAACCTTAAGATATGTATGAACAACTAGCGGCATTATCTAGATTCGTACATATATGTATTTGAGGAAATATACTCGCGTAATTGGCCAATTATGGGACGCACGTTATATAAGCCGACATAGGTAACATGGAAACTAGGTTCTGTAGATACTTGACTTTAAAAGGCTTGAGATTGAAGAGATTCTGATGTCTATATTTAAATTAAAGTTTTAAATAAAATAGATTTTCATGAAATTGAGAAATGTCTCTTTCTCATAGTTTAAAACATATAATACAGTATATTGGGGGGAAAATAGTTGTATGTGTGAGTGAATACATCATTCTCATAGTCAATCACGGTCAGGGACATTTTAACTAGTGATCAAACTAATACCGTAAATAATGTATTTGAAAAAAGTAACTACAGTTCTTGTTCTTGTTGGAAAGGACGAACACAAGACGCATGTCTGCAGAGCCAGGAGGAATGTTGTGCAACTCGTTTTAGATGAGGAATTGGTCAAATGTAATAATCTGTGTGCTTGTGCACTTACAGAGGTGTGCATAATCTGTCAAGTTCATTTTCAATCCCACTATGATGTTTAAATTAGCACTATTTAGGTGTCTGATTTAGTTCAAGCCCATATTTCCCGGGACTGGACTCGGACTCAATGGACTTGGACTCGGACCGACCTGCCGGACTCCGGGCATCAGACTCGGAATGGGTCCCATGGACTCGGGACTCAGACCTGCCGGAATCGGACTCAGGCCCGAGGGGACTCGGACGCGGACTCGGACTCACGTGAGGACTATGGAATCGGCTTCTGACCTCTGAGTCCGTGGGACTCGCTCCAAAACTGGTGAAAATGTAACGGGACTTAAACCAACTCCTCAACACGGCGAGTGAATTTTCTCAGAGCGGGAAAGCGCCCTTTAATTTTGAGAAATCGATGGTTTAATTCTGTCACCGAGTAATAAAGAGCGAAAGTGAAATTGTTGAAACAAACCATATCGTAATTCACAAAAGTCGATAGTTACTTAGTACTTAGGCGTACCTTCAATAGTCATATTTATGAACTTTCATAAAAAGGGAGCCGTGTTATTGCATACATTAAATCAATTATAATATCAGGAATGATATTAAACAGGGTATAATATGGGGACTTGCTTTGTAAGTCAATTGGTTTACCATCGATAAACTACGTTCTGTTTGGTTCTGTAAATGGTATCTGTCAATGACAAAACTTGAAACCTCCATATCCTCAAACCTCCGAGAAATGTTGCCAAGGGAGCTCTGTGCACTCTAAAAGTGGTTTAGCAAGTGAACATCTTTTCTTGCCTTCACTTGGTAACATGTTTAAAAGCTAAAATGACATCAAATGCCTAAACATCAATGTTATTATTGCTAAACCACTAGCCATTACAACACCAAACATGGTTAGCATTTCGACTGTTACAAAGTGAAGCAGAAATGGTTTAGAAAAATGTTTAATCTCTAAACACAGTTTTTGCAGTTGGGGCGACTGGGGTGGCCAATCTCTGCATCGAGAAAAAAAATACCGTATCCAATACTTCAATCGTGAAAAATATGGTAACAACCGGC
>JAMKCH010010699.1:0-28852 GCA_023653785.1 Ophioderma brevispina
TAAGACCCTAACATTTTTGGTGCCAAAATGCATTTTAGTGGAATTTGATCCAAGATTAGTTTTGTAGTGTGACCCTGACCCTTACCCAACTACAAAACTAAGGCTTAACTTTCTGGTACGAAAATGTATTTTAGTGGAATTTGATACAAGGTCTTAGTTTTGTAGTTGGACCCTTTCTATGACCTTAACCTGTTAGCGCCAAAGTTGGGGTCTAAGTTTTTAGGTCTTAAATTTAAGGTCGTAGTTTTTGAGTGTTAGGTTTTGGGTCTGAGGTTTTATGGTCTTAGGTTTTGGATCTTAGGTTTTGGGTCTTAGGTCTAAGGAATGTATACACCCTGAGCAACACTTTTAGGAATTAAGGGGGGGTGTATACACAGGCCTGATCAGAGGTGTAGGTCAAAGGTCATGTAATTGAAAATATATTTCATGTTTCCACCTCTTAACCCTTGAATTGCTACTCTCTATAATCAGGCATTCAAAATTTACTTCCAAAATGCGATGAATATAAATAACACAAATGTAATACAGTTTTGGTTTGCCTGCATGAACTACTGCACTGCACCAAAATTGAAAGACAATGAATATAAAATATTATCAAGTATTTTTTCATACCATTACTGCAGGATGGCTCACAGACAACCACCAAAGTGGGACAATCTGACTCCCCACACATGTAAATATTGCAGACGAATGTTCTACGATGTCCGCAGATTTCTGCCTCATCTGCGTCGTCATGAACGAAGGAGGCGTTCCTCCAGAAGTACGATGACGCCCATACCTTTGTGCCTGAAATACTGCAGAGACGACCAGAGAAAGATAACTGAATGTAAAGATTTAACCTCTGTTGAGTGTCAAGATGGCAGCAAAAATACCTTGAATAATAGTAGTGATGAGCAACACTATGAGACACATTATTACTATTTTGATAGGGGTGCAACAGATCATGAGAAGAAACAAAGTGAAGCCAATACTTTCGGAGGACAATTATGTGAAGAATTGAACTTGAATCAACCTGATCATGCTTTCTTAGAGCACAGCGGATCTTATGCTGAAGGAGAACTTAATGAATATCAGAATAAAAACTTAATGCAATCATTGCAGGAAAAAGCTCACCAACAGACTTGCACAAGAAAAACATCACTGACATGCAAATATTGTAGCAAAGCTTTCACTAGAAGACATGATGTAGAAAGGCATGAATGCATTCATACAAAGGGGAAACTTTTCAAATGTAAATATTGTCAGAAAGACTTCACTCTCAAAGGGAATATGATAAGACACAAACGTATTCATTCAAAGGAGAAGCCTTTCAAGTGTAAATACTGTCAGAAAGGCTTCACTCAACAAGGCGATGTGACAAGACATGAACGTATTCATACAAAGGAGAAGATTTTCAAATGTAGATACTGTCAGAAAGGCTTCACTCAACAAAGTAATGTGGTGAGACATGAACGTATTCATACAAAGGGGAAGCTTTTCAAATGTAGATACTGTCAGAAAGGATTCACTCAAAAAAGTGATGTGGTGAAACATGAACGTATTCATACAAAGGAGAAGCCTTTCAAGTGTAAATACTGTCAGAGAGGCTTCACTCAACAAAGTAACGTGGTGAGACATGAACGTATTCATACAAAGGAGAAGCCTTTCAAGTGTAAATACTGTCAGAAAGCCTTTACTCGACAAGGTGATGTGACAAGACATGAACGGATTCATACCAAAGAGAAGCCTTTCAAATGTAAATACTGTCAGAAAGGTTTCACTCGTAAAGGGAATATGAAAGTGCATGAATGGATTCATACCAAAGAGAAGCCTTTCAAATGTAGATACTGTCAGAAAGGCTTCCCTCATGAAGGAAACATGAACATGCATGAAAAGATTCATATAAAGGAGAAGCTGTTAAATGTAAATATTCCTTCACTCAACAAATTGATTCATTTAGACATGCATGTGTTTATACAAAAGAAGGCCTTTTAAATGCAAATGCTATCAGAGAGGTTTCAGTCGATAAGGTCATGTGAACTTAAATAGAAAAGGATTTGCCTTTCAAATTGTTGCGTTTATTACATATACTGACGGTCCTTATCTGACAATGTCAATTTTTGTGTCATCTGCTAAAATTGCAGAAGGCACATAGGGATTACTCTGGTCGTATGTGTGTGTTTGTGTGTCTGTGGTCAAAATGTTAACCCTTAATATATTGCATACCGTATGAGTTCCGTAAGGGCTACGGTGATTAACTTGGTGGAAAGGAGGGGGCAGGGTGGGGTGAGATGCTGGTGACCTTGGTAACCTCATGTGACCTTTGGCCCCCATTCACAAACCGCGACGGCAGACGACACACATGGTCCGGGGACCGTGATGTATTTTTTGCTATCAATTTAACAAAATTAGCAATAAGGTATTAAATATTATCTTAGCAAGTTAAGTAGTTGTAATTAGTAAATAATCTTAAATATTTGATATGTTGAGAATAGACTTTGGTATAGTGACAGATCTTTGGCCCTCATAATGCATATGCCCCCTGCGGGTTCGGGGTTAAGAATAGGCTCGCTGTCCCCCCTTACATGTCGTAAAAGGCGACTAAAAGGGGCCCCCTGCGGGTTCGGGGTTTAGAATAGGCCCGCTGTCCCCCCTTACATGTCGTAAAAGGCGACTATAAGGGGCAACTAAAAAAAAAAAAAAAAAAAAGACCGTGATGTATTTTTTGCTATCAATTTAACAAAATTAGCAATAAGGTATTAAATATTATCTTAGCAAGTTAATTAGTTGTAATTAGTAAATAATCTTAAATATTTGGCCATATTTGATATGTTGAGAATAGACTTTGGTATAGTGACAGATCTTTGGCCCTCATAATGCATATGCCCCCTGCGGGTTCGGGGTTAAGAATAGGCTCGCTGTCCCCCCTTACATGTCGTAAAAGGCGACTATAAGGGGCAACTCGTCTGTTATTAGAACAGACGGGTTGTATTTAAATTTAGGATTTTGTACTTTAAGGTTGTAATAGTAAATAGTAGCATGTATTAGGGTTTCTACTGTATAATTGTTTGGGCATAATGCCCAAGTGTATTGGAGCCATTTATAAAATGTACATGTATGAGACGATCTATTTGGTCTGTAAAGGGGATCTCATGTTTGCATGTTCTGATGTGATTGTCGATTATCTGTATTTGAAGTTGAGGTTTTTGCTTGATACATGGATGAGTGATGAACTTTGTCATCAGTCTATGATGTGTATAGTTATAAATTTATCAGTATATCTTTTGAACTTGTTTTTATTGATGCATGTTTTCTAAGTGTATCTTTGCAATTAGTTGGTTTATCTTGTTTTATACATGGATAGGTGATGATCTGGTTCATCAGTGTATGATGTGTATCCTTTTGTAATTGTAAATTGTAATTTGAATTGAAATTAAGTTTTAATATTGCGTCGTTTTTTATATTTAATGTTAAATGACACTATATGACACAATTGTGTTGAGTTGTCGTTAAATTTTAATACTCACTCACTCACTCATAATGCATATATTTGAGGGCTTCCAATTACAACTGGCATTTTGAATGCTAATGTTAATCAGAACTTATTAAATTTGTTAAGTGTACAAACAATATGAAATCAAATGATTACTGTTGTTATTACAGGAAATTTATTAAATATTGAAGGTTCAAATTGTCGAACTTGACCTTGGACTCTATATCCGTCAGTTTGAAAACTCATTAATAGTCAAAATCTGAGGTGATGTTCATCCATGCTACTGATGTTTGAAATAGGCCATTTACATACTGATGAATGCTGGCTGTGAAAAGTAAGGAAAAGTAAACATCCTTAGCTATGTCGTATAGTACAACAAATTGGCCAATATTGTAGTTTTAATGCATTTCACATAAATTTCCTAAAACTTTTGGGTGTTGGACATAACTGGAACAAGGAGGGTTTGGTGTCTCGGTTATGTCGGACTTTTCAAGTTCAGAATTTTTGGATCGTTTACTTTACCTGGAAATGTACAAACTCATTGTAAACATTATTTACAGCAATTATTGAATACTGTACCTGAAGTTTCTGTTTGTAGAAATCCACCAAATTTACTACTTTTGGTGTCAGACTTGACTGTGCAGCTAAGGTACATGAAAACAGCTATTCAACAAAGAGTCCTGTGATTTTGGAAGTTTTTATTGTTGATTTTATAGTAAAATATTGCGTCTTAATAAAATCTTTTGATTTATATAGTTTGAAGTAATAACCACATATTAGTCGGTGTAACACACCCAGAAAATGAGCCACGTCTGATGTCACAAAACATGTTGATTATTTATAGGACCCCAGAAAACATATGAATTTACTCACATATGCTAATTCAAGATCAAGCGCAAGTAGAAACAATTTTCTTATGCCTAATAGCCCGTTTCCAAATATAGCAGAAACAGAAGAATTGTAAAAAAAGCTTCAGTGCAGACGGATGTAAGCCAACATTCACATTTGTGTTTCTGCAAGAGGGCATATGCGGATTGCATTATAGTGTCTGTATGTGTGCCTGTGGAAATATTTGCATATGGCACGTGCCTGTAATGGTCCTTGAGTATAATTCTCCACATTTACCCCTCTCATGAGTGTGGTCAAAGGTCATCTAGAGGTATTTAGATGCCATGGCCCCAAGTGGTTAGAATTATTTAATTGCTTTGTGTATCCATATGTGGAGATCATTTTTATGACACTTGGATACAATGATCCTTGTTTGTGTGTTCATGATCTTGGTGATCTTCTTTGTCCCCATTCTCAACCCCTGACGGAAGATGAACACTGCATGTTTTTTAAAGAATTGCTGTTTCTACTGTAATTGGACACAGACTACTACAACAAAAGCTTGTCATAGTTTTTGTGTGATTGGTACGCAGGTGAGATTTTGTGATTTATTGTTGAAAATAGACATGAAGATTTTTATGTTGCATCATACCAATGTTAAAAGTTAAGTATGGCTGCCTCATTCTTTGACACTTTGTACTTATGTTAAGTATTGTTTAATTAATAAGGGAAGATTATCAGCTTCAGTATCCTCAAAAGATTTTGTTGAAGATTTTGTATAGGTATTCTAAAAAGTTTTGGTTGAGAACAGTGGTGCAACAGGCAGGGGGGGCAGGTTTCCCCCCCCCCCCAAGACTGGGAAATTTCCCAAGACTGGGAAATTTGCCCCCTCAGAACGGGCAGGCCCGATACGCCACTGGTTGAGAATATAACTTTGATGTGAGTTTAACTAGCATAGTTATGCTAGTAATTACAGCTACAGGCGACCTTTCGGGATAACCACATAAGACTCACATATAACGAATGTTCTGAATCGAATACCTCGAAAATTCAATCCAAATTCAAACTAATTTGAAATCTATTTAAACCATGGCTGTTGATAGGCCTAATGTTAAAGAAGTCAATCGGATGATACAGGCACTCATCAGACAGTGGAAAGAAATAATTATAAAGAAGATAATGGACGGGACCTGGGGACGGAAAAAGGGGAAAAGTAAAGTCTATGCAGCGATGGTTCTTCGTTCTGTATTTGGTGTCATCTTGGTTTGTTTAGTCCTACGCACGTCCGATCAACCCACAATTCATTGCACGTGACCTGAAGCATCCTGACGTCACCTGATAAAATACTGCTCACGGACGAAAATACCGCATATACGGCTTTTTACACTCAATAGAAACATGCAGTGTAACAGTAAAATGGGCATGAAAATTTGGAAAATAGCGAGCGATAGATACCGGGTGATGCCTTATGCTCAGTAGAAACACCCAGAATAAATCATGTATTGTCATATTTGAGTGAATGAGAACTTTAGAACTGCAAATATGGCCATTTGTCATGAGGTCGCTAACTTTTGCATTACATGCTTTATTTTGGTTCTTGCAACATCATTTTAACTAGAAATTGCAATACCTCATTACCTAATACCACTGGCTACCATAAGAAGTATATACGTTTTCTTAAAGAAATTTTCACAAGGAAATAAAAAATGCAATCAAAATTAAGACCATCACTCAAATTACCTTTTATGCTCAAATGTGTGCAAAGTCTTCACACCATACTTCTTGGTAACCCTGCATCAAAACTGATGTTATTTTCTTATTAAAGTACAACTTTTGGCCTTTTCCAACAATATACAAACTTAGGAATTTCCATAAAAAGCATCTGTAACTTTCAGAATTTTGTTCTGAACCAGTTATGCAAAATTTAGCATTACCCAATGCATTGTTATTTTCCCTCTTTTAGACCATGTATTTGCATACAAGAACAGGGGCGGCACCAGAAGGCTGGCAGGGGCGGCTCCTCCAAACCCCTGAGTGTTTCTAAATTTTAAAATAACAGATTTTTACCTTTGAGGTAATCGTGTATGTTTTGCCCCTCCTAAGATTTACCCTGGTGCCACCCCTGTATAAGGAATATTTTTATTACTGTTGATAATTTATATTTTCATTTAAGACATTTTGAATGTCAAAATTACTTTGGTACACCTTATTAGCCAAATACTACTCACAAAATTAAGCATCACTAGTCTGTTCTTAAAGGTGCAACGAGAGATTTTTGAGACACCCAAATATTGTGTCATAATAGTAATTCATATAGAATAGACACTCAATAGATATCTTACCTTGTATTTGGCTACGTAAAAGTCTTAAAAGTGAGAAAAAAGGTAATTCTGATTTGCTTATATTTCAATACAAAACATAGGCTGAATTTCTTATTTGCTTCTATACGAAATTAGACATTTCAAAATTGTTGTACCAAAGAAACATTTCTCAGCTTAATCCTTTCAGATGGGTTTATTTTTGATAGAAAGCTTTTACATCAGGGCAAAATCAGTACTTTCTAATTTTTTAGGAACACCTGATATGTGAAATCTCTCGTTGCACCTTTAAGAAGCTGATGAAGGGAGTAAATAATGTCATGATTGTAAAACCACTTGTCACTCTTTTCAAATCCTGTTGATGCTGCTCTCATGATTATAACACCAATTTGTTATGAAAACAAGTCCAAGAAAACCTAAAATGTGCAAATTCTACCTTTTGGGTGCAAAACTTTAAAAAATGTGACCACATCTACTAAGTCTATTTTTGTTGAATCGGTACAAAATTCTATGAATAAATACACACTAATGAATTTATACACTTCTGTGTAGATGGGTCATCTGGAACAATTCTAGGACCATGGAGAATAGAGCTTTATTTCTCAGTAGATTTAACTTGAAGGTTAATGAATAAACTTAGCGAAGGTGCCCCTCGTGAAAGTTTGAGTGGAACCCAGTAGTGGAGGGGATATCCATAATACATGGGTCAAACATGAAAATTGCTTGGATTGCTGTAAACAGGTGACCAAAGTGTTCTTCTTGTTTTACAAGGATTAACAAGGCAAACTTGTATTTACACACTGTGTAAAATATGTCCCCACCGAATGTCGTGATTACTAATAACTGAAAACTAAAACTACACCAGTCCTATTGGTGATATTATCAGCAAGTACAATATTTGTTTCCATGCTTACGCGGATGATATCCAGTTGTACATTCATTTTAATCTCAAAAAGGAGGATGATATAAAACAGGCTGTTAACATTCTTCATACTTGCATTCATGAAATTATTGACTGGATGGTTCAAAATAAGCTGCAGTTCAACCAAGACAAAACTTAATTTTTTGTCATTGCTAGTTCAAGACTGCTGAATACCCTACCTGACATTGAGTTAAAACCTGTATGCTTGTATAAGCCTTTCCACTTTGTTTAAAAACAAATTGGTGTTTATTTGTTTGTCACATATGTCCCATGCAGTCAGTAATGTTTGTAAAATTGTGACTTTCATATTCGGAATCTCTGGCGTATCCGTCAATTCTCCACACAGGATGATTGTCATCACGCCGTCGCGAGCGCCCGCCGGTCCATTCACATATGATTATGCAGAGATTCTTTATAGGGTGCGGCATTAAATTCACCTTAAAACCCTCCAGTGGCCGGCAACATTAAAGCTGCGCGTTGGTGTTTGATGTGGGTCGGGGATCAGCCTCTGTAACTCCTCCATAAGAGGTTTACACTGGCTTCCTGTTACGGAAAGGAATTAGCTTTAAGTTGATGACGTATGTTTACAAATGATCCAGAATGAAGCTCTACCTATTGTCATGATCTATCCGTCTGCATGTGATAGTATTCAGGCAGTTATAGGCCAAAGACCTACGTTCGGCTCTGATGCTACCAGTCTCTCTGAGGTTTTTTCAATGCTAAAAAAGAAAGCAGGCAATAGTTGCTTAAAGACCGAAGCTCCCTTGCTTGGAATGAGCTTCCTCTAGCAATTAGGGAGTCACCAACAATGTCATGTTGCAAGCAGTGCCTGAAAACTTGATCTTGCAAGATCTCTGTAAGGTGCGGTGCTTTGTAGAGCACCCGTGATAAATGTCTGTTATATTAGATACTACAACAGACCACCCTTGTAATTTGGCCAAATCCTTTACAACCATGACATAACCACCTAATATACCATGCAATGTCATTTGGACCCCACCAAAATGCACCATTTTTTTCCTAAATTATTCTAATCACCAAGAAATGACCCTAAAACATTAACTCATTGATGAAATTATGATCCATAATTCACCAAATAAGTCTAAAAACTAAACTCCTCAATGCAACTACTACACTTCCCAAAAAGCACTTTAAAAACATAACTCATTTATGAACTTTCATCTAACCTCACAAAAAAGATCCATGAATTTCATTCATATGCACCAACCAATAAGAACAACTTAATTAATGAACTCGTCCATAACTCGCCAAAAATTAACTATGAAAAAATAACGTCGAAAGCATCCATCCTCGCCACAACTAAACTCTAAAAAAGGTCAAACGTCACAGGTCAAATATCAGCCCACCCCCCCCCCCCCCGGGGGATCAGGTCTTATAGACAAGGGGGTGGGTATCATCCGTGTCCAAGAATCCCCGTAAAAAGGGGTAGTTTTGTAGGCTCAGGCACGTTACGTACGGAACGTGAAAAGGGTCTAAAAATCACCCGAAATCAAGAAAAAGGGTTTATATTTTCTAAATGAGGACTTACGTTTTTAGGGTCCATATTTTGTTTCATTTTCGCATAAAAAAATTAAAAGTTTTCCGGAAGTTGTATTCCTTCAAATCTGTGTTTAAAGCCACTCAATTCCAAATTTCCGCGCTACGCGTGCGGTCCGGTAATAAAGAAACCATACACATGATTTTTAGTAAGCCTATGGTTTGAGATTGAGAAATGACGACTCCTTTTGTGATGCTGTTATGTGCTATACCAAATGTCTATATCATTAGTCATGAAACGGACACATGTTTTAGCAATTAAAACTCATAATTATTAAATGTCAGTCAATGCTAGGTTATAATTCTTCTTTTAAAATAACTTTTGTGGACCATAATTTGGGTGCATAATTACGTGGATTCGGCAATTTCAGGGAAAATTTGCCGATTTATCGCTGCGCCTGCCCAATGCGGAACTAGAGTGCCGAGAAAATAGTTCTCCTAACATGCGATTCTACCGGATCCTTAGACCCATAAACATGTCTTGAAAACTAAAATCCTCAAGGTTTACGCGACCCACCCCCCCCCCCGTGCCGATTACGAACTCTCCATGAACACATTAATTTTCTGATTATAGTTCCAATAAACCTTACAGTGCCTATGAACTATATTAACTGTTCTACCGTCGATATTGGCCTATATGCATTTTAAAGTCCACTACAATTCAAAATTGGTTTTTTTTTAATCAAATTTGATGAGAAAATGTATTCGGAAAGGCAAACATTGCTTGGCATATGGGTTTCGCGCTTCGCGCGAGAAAGAGCGGCACCCCTCCACGCCACGTACTATATGAATTCTCTGTAAAACTTTAACCATCAAGTCTGTTTTAGTTTTTATAAGCCTATTATCATACCTATATTTTGCTCATAGGGAATCACTTACAAATTTTCAAATTATTCTATCATATTCGCATGAAAATGTGCGTTGGAAAGTGAAGATTTGCATTGGAGCGCAATGGCCGCTCAGCAGCCATCTCGTCGACTTTTTTCGACTAGTCTGTGTCGCCGTCCTGAGAATTGTTGGATAGGCCCTGGCTCAAAATGCATTCCCCTTTTAAATACCTTTCATCGGATCCAATCATGGCATGAAAAATTACTTTCACCCCAGATATTTGAACCTTACAACAAGCTCGGACACGCCTCTCTGGTGTCCCTCAAAAGCATATGGTTTGGGTTTTTACGTATAAGGGCGGTAGAATAGCAGTCAATTACTGCTTGGGCTAGGGAGCGAGAACAGATGACTTGTAAGGGTATGCAAACTTGCGCTACTGATAGTTGTTTAGGGGCGCAAATTCCATCAAGTAACTTGTTTAGGGTAGCTAATTGCGATGCTGATAATATTTAGGGGCTTTTTGTTGTTGCTTGGACCACGATGATACACTTGTCATAGAGAAGTGGCCCCGGGTAACCCCTAACAGACTCAGGGAGGACCCTGGGTGGATGAATTACATGGTTGTAGGGGCTTGTGCCTCTCCTGCAATATGCCCCAGGTTTGGCTACTGTTGCTAATCAAAAAAAATGACAAAATAAAAAAATGTGACTTTTTTGTGCACATAAACCTTTTTTGGACATAACCCACTCCTGACCAGGATCCAGCGGGGCCTGGGGGTATGAAGTACATGGGTAGTTAGGTTTCCATTCCTACGAATTACCAAAGTTTGGCTAATCTAGCTCTCAGAAAAAAAAAAGATTGGGTCAAATGTTCCAGGGTAGTTAACATTTTTATCACGTACATACAGACGGAGCCCATTTTATAGTCCCCTTCCGACCTTTGTCGGCGGGGCCCAAAAAAAAGACAGTTAGTTAATACTCAAGGATGGTTAGGACGTTAAAAAAAAAAATCGGCAAATGTCAAAGGTTCCGATTTCTTTAAAAAAAAATGCGCTCAAATAAATTGATAACTTTCTCAAAGGCTGCAACAAAAATATTTTGCACTAGTCTAGAAGATTTCTAAAATTCGGAAGCTATAGAGGTCAATTGCCACCTGCGGGTCGGGGTTATGATTAGAATAGTCCCGCTGTAGCCCTGCATGTCGTAAAAAGTTTCTAACTGCATTTATCTTAACATATAAACGTTCTTAATAATACTGGCACAATTTGTCTTAATGATTCATTTTTCATTCAATAATAAACAACTATGATTTGTCGCAGATAAATAAATATTCACATTCCTAAGCCAAGAACTGATTATAAAACACGCAGGATTCTTCCTTGGTGCAATTGAAGGAAATTAAATTAGATTATTAATTACAGAGATCATCTCTTTAAAACATTTTTAAATCTAAACTTAAAAATATTGCCAACCCCTAATGGATTTTTAAGCTCGCTTTTTTCAGGGACTGCCTTTAAGGTGCTAAAAGGCATGCTCTCCTTCATCACCTCTCCGTAAAGACTACAGGGAGGAGTGATGATTTAAGCTCTCCTTAGAAATCGATCCATTAGTTGTCCATCATGCATATTTGGACTATTTATGGCTCTATCTTAACATGGCTTTGCAGGATAAAGTTAGTCTCCTTACCAGGGCACAGACAGTGTCTTAGATTTCTTTAGATCCTCTTGATTGATCTGATTTGTTGTTTGCTTTTAGTGTTCTCTATTGCTCCCCTTAAAAGTCCCAGGAGAGTTCTTCGTCGCTCCCCTGTCATTTTAAAAGGCAGTCCTGTTTTTACAATTGTTACCATATGCTTTGACATATGACATGTACAATACAAGACCACCATGCCAAGTTACAGTACCTGGTTTTTTACCATGATGTTTATATAAGTATTATGTATATATTTTGCCTCACGGTCTCAGTGAAAAACAACTTTGCTGATGATGATGATGATGATGAAAAAAGGCGATAAGAGGGACCCTGCAGGGTCGGGAGCGGGGTAATGGCCGTCGTAGTTAAAAGGAACGATATTGATAAGATTAGACTTACGTATTTGGTGAATGTTACAAATGAAACGTGTACCTTTCAAAGCTTTTAATGTTTGGATATAAGATTGTATTATATAAGGGGTACTTAAGTGTTGTGTTAAAATTAAAATGTGATGTAGAATTGTTAGTAGCCTAAAATAGAAAAATCAGTATCAGGTGTGGGTATAATGTCAGGAATTACTAAGTTAAACATTTTTCAATATACGTGTCAGATATTTTAGAATTTGTTGATACATGGATGGTTGATGAAGACATTTGACATTTGTCTTTTATATCATAACCCATAATAAGAACTATACCTTAATCTTGCCTTTGATCTGATCGTGCAGTATTAGTTATGCACATGTCCTCATATCGAGTGTATTCAAAATTTACTCAAAAATGTGATTAAGGTAATGACCACCTAACTCAATACAGTCGGCTTACCTACATGAACCACTGCACCAAAATTGAAAGACAATGATTATAACATATTATCAAGTGTTTGTCATCCAATACTGCAGGATGGTCACAGACACACACCAAAGGGACTAATCTGACCTCCACACATGTAAATATTGCAGCGATGTTCTACGATGTGAGATTTCTGCCTCATCTGCTCGTCGATGGACGACGATGCGTTCACGACAGAAAGTACGATGCCCCCCATACCTTTGTGCCTGAAATCCCGCAGGAAGCCGGACCAGAGGAAAGATAACTGAATGTAAGATTTAACCTCTGTTGGGTTGTCAAGTGGCAACAAAAAAGCCTTAAAAATAGTAGTGATGAGCAACCTATGCGACCATATTACTCTGTGCTTGGGTGTGCAGAGAATCCATGAGAAAGACCCAAAGTGAAGTTATTCCTTTCCAAGAGCAACTTATGTGAGTAAGAACCTGAATCAACCTGATAGGCTTTTAGAGCACGAGATGCTTATGCTTGAAGGAGGAACGTAATGATTATCAAGAGAAAATTGATGCAATCAGTAAGGAAAACGCTCACACACAGACTTGCACACGTAAAAAGAAAAACACCACTGAATGCAAATATTGTAGCAGAGCTTTCCTAGAACGACCTGATGTTAAGGCATGAATGTATTCGTTCAAAGGAGAAACTTTCAAATGTAAAATTGTCAGAAAGACTTCACTTGCAAGTAAAATGCTAAGACACGAACGTATTCATTCCCAAAAGAGCGCCTTTAAGTGTACAACTGTCAGAAAGGCTTGCCTCAAACCAAGGTGATATGTGAGACAGCACGATTCATACAAAGGAACGCTCTTTCAACTGTAGATTACTGTGAAAAGAATTCATGACAAAGTTTTTCCTGTAGACATGAACGTATTCATACTACCGAGAAGCTTTCAGTGTAAATACTGTACAGAAAGCCTCACTCAAAAAGGCGATATGGTGAGCACGAACGTATTTCATACAAAGGAGAAGTTTTCAAAGGTAGACACTGTCAGAAAGGATTCGCTCAACTAAGTATGTGTAAGACATGAATGGTTCATACAAAACGCGAGCCCTTTCAAAGTAACTTACTGTCCAGAAAAGTTCACTCAACAAAGTAAGTGATAAGACTGAACATATTATACAAATGAGAAGCCTTCAAATGTAGATACTTCAGAAAGGCTTTCTAAAAAGTGTTGTGGTGAGACACCGAAAGTATCATACAAAGGGGAAGCTTTTCAAATGTAGACACTGTCAGAAAGGATCAATCAAAAGTTATGTGTGAGACATGAACGGTTCATACAAACGAGAGCCCTTTCAAATGTAGATACTGTCGGAAAGGCTTCATTCAACAAGGTGCGGGTGGTGAAACATGGAAGTATTATACAAAGAGAGGCCCATTCAATGTAAAATACTGGCAGAGAGGCTTTCACTCAAACAAAGTGTTGTGGTGAGACATGAACGTATCATACAAAGGAGAAGCCTTTCAAGTGTAAATCTGTCAGAAGCCTTACTCGACAACGGTGATGTGGCCCCAAGGACATGAACGGTACGTCATATCAAAGAAAAGCGTGGTAAATGTAATTACTGTAAGAAATGCTTCCCTCATGAAGGAAACATGAACAATGCATGACAACGATTCCTATAACGGCGAAGTGTTTAATGTACAATATTCCTAGCACTCAACACATTATTAATTGAGAAGGATGTGTTTTTACAAACGAAGGGCCTTTTAAATGCAAATACTGACAGAAAGGTTTCAGTCGATAAGGTCATGTGAATTAAATAAAAAAGGGATCTGCCTTTCAAATTGTTGGGTTATTAAATATACTGACGGTCCTTATCTGACAATGTCAATTTTTGGTGTCTGCTTTAAATTGCATTTCAACAAGGCACCTCGGGCTACTTGGGCGTTATGTGTTTGGTCGTGTGTGGGTTTGTGGTCTGTGGTTCCGAAAAGGTTAAACCTTCATATTATTGCATGCCGTAGATATGAGTTACCCGTAAGGGCTACGGTGATTGGGTAACTGGGGGAAAGGAGGGATGGGGGTACCATGTTGGTGACCTTGGGTAACTATGTGACCTTTGGACCCAGTCACAAACTTAGGCCAGATGCCACTCACGGGTCTGGGGATCGGATGTATTTTGATCAATTACAAAATAAAAATAACGGTACAAAATATTATCGTAGAAGCTATCAATTGTTAAAAGATCATAAAGGACGTAATAGTAATAATATTAAATAGTTGGCTGTTTTTGACATTGTGAGAATATAACTTTGTTTATGAGTGGACAGATCCTGGCCTCGTAATGCATAATATATTTGAGAGGGGCTGCCTAATTACAACTGGCGTGGCATGTAGTGCGGCCATATGCGATACAACGTTGTAAAAATTCTAAAAAAAGGACTTTTGTATATTGTAGGGCTATATGTGTATTATATGAAAAACATGTTCCGGCTCTGGCAGTGCGTTGGTCTCAGTATTTAAGGTCCAAAAGGTCAATGACCCTGATACGGCATATCATGGATCATAACTCCTAACCATTTGGTCTAACAGCACAAAGAGGGTGTCTATACCAAGGTTTTGGGGTGGTCAACAAACGCACAATTAGATATAGACCAACGATCAAATGCACGTTCCCTTAATTTTCAAAATAGTATGCCACTATTCTGCATGAAATGTACTTTAACTTGTCCATCAACCTTTTAAAGGTGTGGTTAGACCTCCTTTGATTTCTAGTACAAAGCCTCTGAAACAGCCTTTTGGATTTTGTAAGGTGGATTGGTTATACGCCTCCTTTCACATGGATATCAAAAACGTCGAGAGTTTCCATGACGTCATAGTATGTTTAATTAAGTAATATCATGGGAAACTTGATTCTCCGATTGTTGCTAAAAACAAGCCAATTTCTTTTTGAGTTAAAAATACAGGAAGTGTGTTGGATTTTGCTAGGTTTGTGGGGGGATTATAAGGAAATTCAGTTTGTAACATACACAGGAGGTATTCTAAGTACATACAGATATATATTTTTGATAGAGTGACAAAAAAAAATATAGATAAGGTGGCCAAACATCCCTTACTCCAAACGGAGTCTGACCTACCAACTACCAAGGTTTTTTTTTTTATGGTGGCTGGTTGACCGATTATTTTGCGCTAAAAATTAAGGTTAAATGATGGTCCAGAATAGATGCAAGCCATTAGGTTTAAAATTTATGTGCTTTAGCGGGCGCAGATAACAAAAACTTTGTTGGCAGTGGTAAAACACCCACCCTTCTTCCCCCAGGAAGACGGTTCACCTCATAACCTTCAATGGTGGACTTTGCACTCATATGAGGCAAGGAAGAGGAGTCCCCATTCAAGCCTACTGTGACCTATTTAAACATCCCCTGACAATGGATGCGTTTAAGCACCGTGACGACGGATGTGTTTAAGTTGGGGGGCTCAACTCAATCTCTTGGCCGACGTGGGCTCGTCACTCATAAAAAGTTCCTATTTGTGTTCGCGTCTCTTTCTGGCATTGCCGGCCTTGTAATCCCCGTGTTCAGGGGGAAGGTAATTGTGATCCGCTGCGACAATATGATGTTGGTGACATATAACAAGGAAGGGGGTGTAATCAGTCTCAGCCTATGCATGGAGATTCTTCGACTATTCAGGTGGTGCCGAGGTTGGGACATCGGGCTGATCGCCCTGGTTTCGGGAGTGGAAATGGTTTGAGGACAGTTCCAGGAGGAGTCCCTAATCCAGACAAGCCAAAAGTCAGCGGGCTGTCGGTGGAGGTGCAGCTCTACTTTGCTGTTTGGTACAATTCTTCCTAGATGGTTGGACCGTATAAAACATGGGAATGGTCGCTCGTCTGAATCGTCAGATTGTAGGAATTTAGGGCTACTCTTGGACCCGGATCTGGGCAGTCCAACCGGGAAGCGCCATGCAGGGACCGGTCGGATTTTATATTAGCTATGTTTGATCTCATAGCTCTAAAGTTGCCATGATCCAAAGTGCTCGAGTAGCTATCTCTCAGACTGCCTGGTACTGCTGGTAGCCCATTATGGCCACGGAAGCTGTGGTCCAAAGGCGATAGATCTGCTGTCAAGGGAACAGATCCATCTCCCAAAGGGAGGGGACCTGGTAAGACGTCTTCCAGCCAACGCGTTCGTCCCAGAGTTGCACAACCCATGCTCCGAACCTGTTGGTGCATTTCGCAGACTTTACACGGAGGTTGGGACTTTCTGACAGGTAGATGGATGCTCACTGTTTCAGGCAAGTTCATTAGAGCATCATAGGATTACAGATGGTGTGCCATAGAGAGTCGCTCATGACGTTTCTGAGGCCCCTAGACCAGGTTGGCAATTTACTCACGAGGAAGTCCTTCAGGATGGGTTTAACTTAGGGTCCTGACTGTCCGAGGTCTTTTTTACCGAAACCGCCACCGGTACAGACCCGTAAAGGGCTAGGTGATGGCATGAAAGGTTTCGTTCAGTCCCCTCTGTCACTATTGGTGAAGGTAGTTTGGAATGTTCCGGTTCGTAGCTTGTTCCGGGAAGCGGAACAATCTTGTGATGTCGGAACAGTTTAAACCAACCGAAAGCTTAGTTTGTGGAACGTAGGGTCGGGCTGTGGCCTGTGGCTTGTGACATAGGGGGAGGTTCGGGTAGTAACATGCCTTGTCTACGGACGAGGCCACACCGGGCTTTGAGCGCAGGAGTTGTCTCATCTTCCAATGCAGGTTTTTGGCCAAGAATTCAGGCTCTTTTTGTTACCCCGAACCCGGTGTTTTTTGCCAGTCTCACCATAGTTGCAGACGGGGGTGCGACAAGATCCGAGAAGCCTGCAGCCGCACAATTGAGCTAACCTTAAATTTCCTCAGTCCTCTGCAAAGCACACACAAACACCATGATGGTTGCATGCTTTCTTGGTTAGGGCATTAATGATGCTTCGAGCTCCTTGGGAGTTCTTAAAGAAGCCTTTCTCAGACATTTTGGACAATGGTCGGTGGTTCTACTTCCAACAAGTATATGTATGATGTGTTGTAAAGCGGAGTGGGTGTCGCCGTCCAACCTCTTGGCTGATTAAACATCCCTCTCAGGCCGTGGAGAGGGCGCTACATGAGCTTGATACCTACTTTCCACGACTAATGGATGGCGTCAAGCAATTGGTATTCTCCACTACAAGAAGGTCGTTGGAAGGGTTTGTCCGAGTTTTTTTTTTAGGGGGGGGGAGAGAAACATTTTGCGGAATGGCGACTTACCGCGCCGCGTTGATGGGGTCCGTGATATTTGGTGCAGCAGTCCCTACTAGTTGGGTGGTGGCTCATTAGGCAGGTTGGGTAATGGGGTTTTTTAAAAGTACCAAATGAAAATTTATGCAAAAAGATTATCACTAGGACTCCTCAGTTCGAGGATCTGTCAGAGAGCCAATATTCCCTGATTTGACAATAATATTGTAGCTGTTTTCATTTATTATATGATTAAGGTCAATATGTTGTTAATATTGTACAGACTGGTTGCATTGGTAGTTTACGTGAGGAAAACTGTATACAAAATTCGGATTAACAGTGCTTCTATGCTGAAAGTTAATGATTGACTTATTTGTAGCCGTCCAGACTGTTTTCTGGGTTTATGACCCCTAAAACATGGGTGTAGACACCATCCTTTTGCTTAGGCCCCATTGGATTGAGCAGTTAATAATCCATATAGGCCGTAGAGGGCGTTGACCTTTTGACCTTTAAAACATTTAAAAAAAAAAAAAAAAAAAAAAGGGGGAAATTGTTTTGTAATTTATTCATATATGCCTACCAGAATATGCAAAGACTCCTTTTATTAGAATTTTCAAGGTTGTATAGGAAATGTGTCATATTACGCCTTACTAATGGTAATGTAATCACAACTTTTTATAAAATTATTAGGTGTACAACAATATGAAAATAACTGATACTATTGTTATACAGGGAATTATTAAATATGCGGTTCAAATTGTCAAATCATAACTTGGACTCAATATCCGTCAGTTTGAAAAACTCATTAATAGTCCAAGTCTGAGTGATGTAATCATGCTATGATGTTTGCAAATCTTGTTGTCTTTGTAGGGTCAAATACCAGACTGATGCATGCTGGCTTGAACAGTAAGGAAAAGTAAACAGCCGGAGCTATGCCGAACAACAAATGGCCTAATATTGTAGTTTTAATGCATTTCACATAAATTCATAAAAACTTTTGGGTGTGGCTAACGTCAACAAGGCGGGTTTGGTGTCTCGGTTATGTCGGACTTTTTAAGTTCAGAATTTTTGGATCGTTTACTTACCTGGAATGTACAAATCCTGTAAACATTATTTACAGCAATACTAGTATTGAATACTGTACCTGAAGTTTATGTTTGTTAAGAAATCCACCAAATTACGACTTTTGGTGGTTCGGACTTGACCTGCGCAGCTCTAAGGTACATGAAAACACAGCTATTAACAAAACAGTCCTGTGAGTTTGGAAGTTCTTATGTTGATTTATAGTAAATATTTAATTTCCATTTAATAAAATCTTTGATTTATATAGTTTGAAGTAAGAACCCACCTATAGTTGGTGTAACACACCCAGAAAATGAGCCACCTTGTGTGATGTCCACCAAACGGTTGACTTATTTATAGGCTCCCCAGAAAAATATGAATTCACTCACATTAGTTGCTAAGTCAGGTTGTTTACTGAAGCAAGCCAAGTAGAAAACATTTTCTTCTGGCCTAAGAGTCCGTTTCCCAATATAGCAGAACACAGAGAAGAATTGTAAAAAAAAAGCTTCAGTGCAGAGGATGTAAGCAAACATTCACATCTTTGTGTGCTGAGAGGGCAAGATGCGGATTGCATGTAGGGGTCTGTATGGTGCCTGGTGGAAATTTTCTATGCATGCAGTAATGTTCCTTGAGTAGAATTCTCCACAAGTTACCCTCTCATGAGTGTGGTCAAAGGTTATCTAGAGGTATTTAATGCCGTCGCCCCAAGTGGTCAGAATTATTAATTGCTTGTGTATCCATATATGGAGATCTTTTTATGACACTTGGATACCATGATCTTGGGTTTGTTCATGAGATTGGTGATCTTTTTTGTCCCCATTTCAACCCATGACGGAAAGTGACCACTGCATTTTTTTTAAGGAATTGGGTTTCTAGTAATTCGCAAGGCTATCTACAAATACAACGCTTCTATAGTATAGGTTTTGTGTGTTGGTCGCAGGTGCGATTTTATATTTTATTGTTGAAAAAAGAAATGTAGATTTTGTGTATGCCCCATTATCAATGTTTAATAGTAAATCTGACGGCCTCCTTCTTTGACACTAGTACGTTAGGAAGTGTTGTTTAAGGAATAGATTAAAAATTATCGCTTCATGTCCTCGAAAAGATTTTGTTGAAATCAAAGAAGGTGGGGAATGGGGAAGGAACCATGTATACACCTTTTGCTGACACATTTGTAATTACCTTATTGTAGCAACCCGAGGGCTTTTGAGTCAATCCCCACACGCAAACACGTTTGGGAAACCCCTTCCACTCAATAGGTCATGTGGGGTCCCACAACAAATTCATATTCTTAACACCTAAAAAAAGCAGACTTTTAATGCTCATTTTAGGCCACAAGCGTTAGTACTCAGTGAATTGTAGATGATTATTGAAATGTCTTGTGTTCTTCAAACTACTGACATGTGTTAGTACAGTATAGTATAGGTAAATTGTATCTGTTTTTTTAACGAATTTCGTTTTTGATTTCTGATGTGATTGTGAGATCAATATTTGAATTTTTTGCTGTACATGGTGGTGATGATTTGAATTTGGACATTTTGTCTTTTATCTCCTACCATTTAATCCGTAGCTATACCTTTTTCATCTGCTTTGATCCTGGTCTGTCCCTGAATTGCAGTTATAGCACTGTCTATATCGAGTATTCCAAATTACTTCAAAGTGATAATGTGAATGCACTAAACTCACTACTTTTCGGCCTGCGATGAACCACAGGGCACCAAAATTGAAAGACAATGAAGTATAAAATATTATAGTGTTTTCCATACCATTACTGCAGGATGGCTCACAGACAACCACACAAGGGGGGACAATCTGACTCCCTACACATGTAAATATGCAGACGAATATTCTACGATGTCCACAGATTTCTGCCTCATCTGCGTCGTTATGAAACGAAGAATGTGTCCTACAGAAGTACGATAACACCCATACCTTTGTGCCTGAAAAAAAAAAAACAAAATATGTAGAGACTGACAAGAGAAAGATCACTGAATGTAAGATTTAACATCTGGAGAGTGTCAAGGATGGCAGTCAAAAAAGACCTTAAATAAGAGTAGTGATGGCAACACTATGAACACATTATAAACTATGTTCATTGGGGCGCAAACAGATCATGAGCAAGAAAAAATGGGCAGCTAATCCTTTCCGAGAATGTGAAGTATGGAACTTGAATCAACCTGATCATGCTTTCTAAGAGAAAGGGGATTTTTATGCTGAAGAAAAAAAATAATGAATATCAGAATGAAAACTTAATGCACCCCAATCATTGCTAGGAAAAGGGTCACCAACAGAACTTGCACAAGAAAAACAACACGACATGCAAATATTGTAGCAGAGCTTCACTAGAAAATGATGCAGAAAGGCATGAAGGTATTCATCAAAGGAGCAAATTCACTGTAACTATTGTGAGAAAGACTTCACTTACAAAAAGTAAAGTAATAAGGCCACGAAGTATTCATTAAAGGAGAAGCCTTTCAAGTGTAAATACTGTGGGGAAAGGCTTCATTCAACAAAAAGTGATGTGGGAGACCTGCAGGTATCCATAAAAGGGAGAAGCCTTCAAATGTAAAATCTGTCCAGAAAGGCTTCACTCAAAAAGGTGCGGTGGTGAAAACCTGAACGTATTAATTCAAAAAGGGAGAAGCCTTTCAAGGGTAAATCATGTCAGAAAGGTTCACTCACAACTGCGCCGTATGGTGAAACTATGAAGTATTATTACGAAGGAGAGCTTTTCAAATTAGATATGCAGAAAGGAAGGATTCATCACAAAGCTTATGTGTAAGACATAGAACGGTTCTACAAACGAGAATGACTTTAAGTACATACTGTCAGAAAGGTTTCATGTTAAGGGAGTGTGAAAGGACATGGCGAACGGATTCATACAAAGAGAAGCTTTCAAAGGAAATATGTCAGAAAGGGCTTCCCTCAAAAAAAGTGGTGTGGGAGACACATGAACCTATCCAATACAAAGAGAAGCTTTCCAAATGTAAATTGTCAGAGCTTTATCGATGAGATGAGTAAACCAACGAGGACACGGATTATACAAAAAGAGCGAAGCCTTTCACTGTACAATACTGTCGTAAAGGTTTCATCATTGAAAAGGAATGTGAAAGCGCATGAAAGGATTCATATAAAGAGAAGTAGATATGGGCATGTCTTCTATGCTGTGTTTTTGTTGGTCTCATCGGGGGGGCTAGGGGAAAACAGTGTAAATCATCATAAATTATTAAAAGCACAAAACCGCTTGTTCCACCAAAAAACTGGCACTTTTCTTGAAAAAGAATAAAATGTCACTTGAATTTCAGTTCCCATAGCAGTGACCAATGGATAGACATTAGACTGCAGGCCAAAAATTGGAGTTAAAGATATTAATCACCGGCCCGGTATGCGGTGATTGTAGGATGTTTGTAGAAAACTTTGTTTTGTAAGAAAGAACACTTCAGATTCCTTCATCTGGGAGTGCGGACGTGGCCAGGATATATTGTCGCGCAGCTGAATAGTATTTCAGCTGTTGTACCGCTCTCAATTAGACTGAGTACTTATTCAGGACAAAAGACTTCTCCTCATTCACAAATAAATAAATATTGAGCTTCTATAGTGAGTGTTCAATTAACTTTGACCATATTTTTCATCATTTATTAGAAAAGGAAGAAACATGAACAAACATCATGAGAGAATGTTGCTGGGCAAGCTTTGACCTAACAACTTTGTGCAGAACCAAAATCCGTAACTTATTGCTTAACTTCATTTCTATTCAATTTACCGTGTTTTCAGAAGAAAATTTAGTGTCAATGACCTATATTATAATGTACACTGGTTAGTTATTGTGAGAGAGGACGGGTATTTGTCACTCAACCCGAATCGTGGAGTGGTAACACCTGGCTATAACAAAGGCCCCACATACCGGGCCCCATTGTAATATTTTAGCTCAGTGTTTGCTGAAGCTATACATATCCATTGGTCTATGATTTGGAAAATGAAATGAGGTGACATTTTATTTATTTTTAAGAAAATGTGCAGTTGTAGTGGCGGGAACAGACGTTATGTGATTTTAATACTTTATTATGAATTCACCGCTCGTTTTCCTTAGCCCCTCGATGGGACAACAGACTTGATACGTTGGTTATTTGGTCCACGCCCATAGTCTAAAGTGTAAATACTGTCAGAAGCCTTTACATGGGGGGCGAGCGGAAAGGGTGTGCCAACACGTGACCGGAAATATCCAAGATAAAAGAAAAAAAATTGGAAAAAAAAAAAAAAAATAGGCCAAACCGCTAGTAGATCACGAATCGGCGAAATACAAGAGCCGGTTAGCACTGAGGACCGCTTTGGGGGCGAGGGGAGTATGGGGAAGGCATTCACTTGAAAGGTCTATTAGACCTCGCTCTGTAACTTTTGAAAAATATCTTGGAAATTTTTCAAAACGTTTTTATTAGGGGTCAAATCCAAGATGGCCGCCAAAATACCCAAATTCCATTATAATTGGTATCTGAACGCAATATGAGGTCCAAATTGACGAACATACCCACATTTTCAATACCCACAGATTAAAAAAACAGCTAAATTCAATCTGGCAGTCACATTAAAAACTACGTGTACCTGTCTCCAGATGCTTCCAAAATGGCCGCCAACTCTAATGTTATGAATATAAACGCTACATCAACACTAATCAAGATGAAATAATTCAGATCATGGGTATGTATATCTTGTTGTTACTAGGAAACCACCATCTGAACTTTTTTGGTTAACACCTCAAATCCAATATGGCGACCAATATGGCCCGCCTAAAGCGCTATTAACAGCTAGAAACTGGTAATTTAAGACAAACTACCTGAATTATTAAACTCATGGGGGCAGTACATTGTATTTTAGATACTTGAAGACAGAAAACAATTCCAACTATTTTGTTCATGCTCACATTCTTTGATCCAAGATGCGGCACGTAATATACTGATAATAGTAAAATCTAAAATGATTGTCACATAGATCCATGTCATCATCATATTTTTGTTGAACAAATAAACACTTCAATGCATCCTTGACCCAAAGGAACTCATATTTACCATTTATGTTTAAAAAAACATCTTCAAATTAAGATGTCAGCTATTGGCTACTATAAGCACTAGCAAGAAATCAATAGCAAAAAATGGCGTTTTTCATACCTACATTATGTTTATACGCATTCGAAATTTGATTAAATCAAATGAACAACTAAAATACACTCTTTGACACAAGAACCTCATTCTCCCAATTTAGTTTTTTACTATATGAATAAAAAGCTAGAATTACCAGCTTAATATAAAACTTATTTTTTATAATATATGAGCGAACATTGAAATTTTGATAAAACGCATAATAAGACTCCATAATTTGTTTATCCGCAGATTATACTTTACAATTTTGTTTAAATGTAAAATGCTTCAATCTAAATGACCATACTATTAGTCTTTTGTTTTTCAATCATATTTACAAAACTAATGGATAAAATATTTGTTTCCAAAAGTGTTTATCTAGTTGCTTCATTTATTTAATATATTCACATTCCTAACCAATACCTAAAATAAGGAGGATATAGGTGTAGATTATCGTTTTGCTATTGATGTTCACAAAACTTATTATAGAATGAGTTTTTGTTTGTCCCAAAAGTTTTGTAGTTGCTTCATTTATATTATGTTAAGGAAAAATCCATTGTTGGCTATTGTGGCCATATTAAGTTGACCAGCTTGATATAAGGCATGTTTATGTTTCCAAAAGGTATGTATCTAGTTGCTTCATACTAATGGTACAACATAATATTTAGGTATATATGAAAAATTCCACATTTTGGTTTTGAAGGATTTAAAAATTTAAAATTTCTCATGTTTGAAAAGTATGTCTAGTTGCTTCATTTATAGGTTTCAATTAAAATTTTCCTGATGCGTATAACACATTGTATTGGTGTTTGATTATGCTTGTACGCAGTCGTCATTTTTGTCACCCTTTTGGATTGAAGGCATGAAACCGTTTATAATAAAAAAATATATATACCCCTGTCCCTAGAGGGAAATGACTACCAACCTGACGATCACGCAAAAGGAGGTAGCGCAATTTGTCTTGGTAGATCTAGGAGCAATTTCACAAACCCTAAACAAGGCAAGGGTTTCGCTCCGTGATTTTTGAAGAGGGGACAAACAGCATTTTTGGGATTAAGGGATATAGAGTTGTCTTCATTTATAGTTTATAAGAATTTCCTATCATGCATAACACATGTATATATGAAAAATCACCAGTTTAGGGTATGATAGTGATTACAATGGCCATATTAGCCGCCATCTTCGATTTGAATTATGTTACCAAAGCAAATAATGAGTTCCTGCAAGGAACTCCAAAGATTGAAAGTCATTAAACGATTGACTTTTCAATCTTTCTTCGTCTGTGTGAGTGCACACTCAATAAGATGAAATTTCAATCTTGAATTAAGAGAAAAGAACTCCAACTATTGAAATGTCAATCTAAAGATTAACATTTCATCTTTCGTCGTCTGTGGTTAGTCACACTCAATAATATTTAATTCAATCGTTGGAATTTACGAATGTGTTCAGTTTTAAACAGATTTTTCTTTTTGTTTTGATACATATTATACAGCATGACACAGTCTTGATGAAAAATATACACGATTTTAGAGCAAGTTCTTTCGCGTTTCATTTTCAAGTTTTGGCTCTTGATAGTGCTTAAAAGAGTCTTATTAGCCATCTTGGGGTTGAAGGTTCTAAAAACGAAAGTAATAGACAGGTCTCATTGTAGTTGATTCATTTATATTTTCATTCAAATTTTCTGATGCATATAACTAATTATACGTAGGTATTATGAAAACTCCAGTTTGGGCTATTGATATATTAAGAGTGCTTATACGTCAATGGACATTTTGACACCATCTTGGATTTGAAACATGTAAACATAAGCAAATGGTAGTTCAAGTACCAAAATTATAATTTACTTTGTAAATTTTTTGGGATAAACTTTAAAAATTTAGGATTTTTTTATCAAATTCCATGTTTATAACATAATAAGTCATAGGTTGGATGAAAAATACCAGATATAAGCAATTGAAAAGTGATTACAGAACTATTATTTACCACCTTTGTGGATTTGAAGTATGTTTCTAACTATAAATGGTAAATGAGTTCCGTTGTTCCGCAGTATACATCGAGGTGTTTTTGTTTATCAAAATAAGAATTATTATGCGGGATCAGTGAAAACAACATACACAATTTTCTATTATCAGTGCTTACGGTGGCTGCAATCTTGGAATTCCAAAGCCGCGTTAGGCAACCAGAATGTTTGGAATTAATTTCTTCTGTCAGAGTATTAATGTAATGTTTCTCTCCCAAATTTTTAATACTTAAGTAGTTTGGTCCGTAAAATCAGTTTTGTGCAAGCACTTTTCGGAGTCCATATTGGCCGCCATCTTTGATTTGAAGTATATTAACAAAAAGAAAATGTCAGATGTGGGTTCTAGCACCACAAGATACACCCATGAATTTGAATCCTATTCATCTTGGTTAGTGTTAATGCGCGTTTATATTCATAACATAGCTTTTTTTTGGCGGCCATTTTGGCCGCCATCTTGGTATTTGGTTATGTGATGCCATATTGATTGAACTTTCAATTCTGTTTTTGAACTCTTGGTATCGAAAATATGGGTATTGGTCTCAATTTGGACCTCTTATTGCGTTCAGAATACTAATTACAAATGTATTTATGAGTATTGGCGGCCATCTTGATTTCACACGAACCCCTAAAAACGTTTTGAAAAAATTCCAAGATATTTTTTTCCAACATGTTACACCCAGAAACCCCAATGAATCAAGAGGACTTGCTTTAACATAAAAAAAACAAAAAAAAAACACGAAATTCCTTGTAGCCTACACTTATCCCAATATAACCTTTCAAATTCACTCATCAAGGTGAGGTGGTGAGACATGAAGCTTCATACAAAGGAAGGCTTTTCAAATGTAGATAATGTCAGAAAGAATTCAATCGACAAAGTTGATGTAGTAGACATTGAAACGTATTAATACAAAAGAGAAGGCTTCACTCAACAAAGTGAGGTGGTGAGAAATGAACGTATTTACAAAAGAGAAGCCTTTCAATGTAAATTACTGTCAGAGAGGGCTTCACTTCAAAAAAGTTGATGTGGTGAGCATGAACTGTTCATACAAGAGAGAAGCCTTTCAAGTGTAAATACTTGGCAGGAAAGCCTTCACTCGACGAGGTGATGTGCCCACAGACATGAACAGATTTCATTCAAGAGAAGCCTTTCAAAATGTAGATACTGTCAGAAAGGATTCCCTCACGAAGGAAACATGAACATGCATGAAAAGATTCATATTAAAGGAGAAGCCGTTTTAAATATCAAGATTCTTCACTCAACAATTATTTGAGACATGGATGTGTTCATACAAAAGAAGGCCTTTTAAATGCAAATGCTATCAGAAAGGTTTTTCGTCGATAAGGTCATGTGAAATTAAATAGGAAAGGTTGGCTTTCAAATTGTTGGGTTTATTACATATACTGATGGTCCTTATCTGACAATGTAATTTTTGTGTCATCTGACTAAAATTGCAGAAGGCACATAGGGAGTACTTGGTCGTATGTGTGGTCCTTGTGGTGTCTGTGGTCTAAATGTTAACCCTAATATTTGCATGCCGTAGTATGAGTTCCGTAAGGGATACGGTGATGATTTAAATTGTGGACGGATGGGGGCGGGGTGGGTGAAGATGTGGTGACCTTGTAAACCTCATGTGACCTTGGCCCATTCACAAACCGCCCCCCCCCCCCCCAACGGGCAGACGACACACATGGTCCGGGGCCGTGTTATTTTTTGTATCGAATTAACAAATTAGCAATACGGTACATAAAATTATCTTAGCAAGCTAATCAATTGTCAATGCTCTAAAGTATGTTAAATTTTGGCCATATTTGATATGTTGAGAATAGACTTGGTATAGTGACAGATCCTTGGTCCTCGTAATGCATATATTTGAGGGCTTCCAATTACAACTGGCATTTTGAATGCTAATGTTAATCAGAGAACTTATTTAAAATTAGGTGTACAAACAATATGAAATCATATGATTACTATTGTTATTACAGGAAAATTATTAAATTTGAGGTTCAATTGTCGCCACTTGACCTTGGGATCAATATCGTCAGCAGTTTGGAAAAAATCATTTTAATAGTCCAAATATGAGGGAGTACATCCATGCTTTGATGTTTGAATATGTTGTCTTTGTAGCCATTTACATACTGATGAAGCTTGTGGATAGAACAGTGTAGGAAAAGTAACATCCTTAGCCATAGCGTACAACAAATTGGACAATATTGTAGTTTTAATTGCATTTCACATAAATTCCTAGAACTTTTGGTGTTGGACGTAACTGGAACAAGGAGGATTTGGCGTCTCGGTTATGTTGGACTTTTCAAGTTCAGAAATTTTTGGACGTGTACTTTACTGTAAAATGTACAAACAACATTGTAAACATTATTTACAGCCAATTATTGAATACTGTACCTCAGTAGGGTAGCGCATTTTTTTCAGGGAGGGCAAAGGGGGAGGCACATATATATTTCAGGGGGGGACAGCATATATTAAAATTTGTTAGTTATAGTATATCGCCCTATGTAAAGCACTAATTTTTCGGGGGGGGGCGGCCGGAGGCAATATTGCCACAGGGGGGGGGGCAGCTTGCCCCCGGCTACGTACTGCTGGACCTAAGGTTTCTGTTTGTAGACAATTCCACCAAATATGCTTTTGGTGTCTCAGACTTGACGTGCAGCTAAGGTACATGAAAACAGCTATTCTTCAACAAAACGGAGTCCTGTGATTTGGGGTTAGTTCTTAATGTTGATTTTTATAGTAAACACCCATTAATTCCATACTAAAATAAAATCTTGGGATTTATGTTAAGTAGTAAAACAATCACCCATATTAGTCAGTGTAACACACCCAGAAATGAGCCACGTCTGATGTCACAAAACATGTTTGAATATTTATAGGACCCCAGCAAAAACATATGAATCACTCACAACTAGTAACCAATTTTCTTAGGTCTAATAGTCCGTTTTCCAAATATAGCAGAACAGAGAAGAAGAAG
>JAMKCH010010700.1:0-39162 GCA_023653785.1 Ophioderma brevispina
TATCAAAATTTGTATGCATATTTGCTTCTCTGCAACCGCAAAGCAGGCAGCTAACAGCATTCCGGTTTTCTTGTTCACAATTTCCCGTCTGAAGTGAGATTATTACACCATTTCGCTTCTTGAATTTTTATATTGGATACCGTAGTTATTCATTTTCGTTTGAAAGATTGGCCTAAAGTAGTGTGTGAATTTCAATTCAGAAATAAAAACAAATGATTACATTTACAACTCTTAAACTGCTGCTTTCAGCTTTAATATGCAATTTTCTTGAATTTTTGCAGCTATTTTGAAATTCAAGATGGCCGTCCAAGGGGTGTTTGAAAAAATGTTACTTACTCTAGTTGTATTGCAGATGGTTTTATGTAGCAAAAATTTATCAAATGTCAAAACGTTAACATATGGCCATGTACTATATAAGTGCCAATGTTCTGCATTTTACTGTGTCAACTGTGGTGATAAATCAAGACTGTGGGGTTCAAATTTATAGTACATATTTTCATTGAACTCCTTGAACAAAATGGTCTGAAAAGCACTTCCGTATCTCTATAATGCGCAGTATTTTGATGCAAATCGAATTAACGTTATCATCCTCACATCCAGTGGCGGATTTAAGGAAAAGGGTCCTGTCAGTAGCTTAAGGTGGGGCCCTTTAGAGTCGTGAAGTGACGCAATGTCGCACTTTAGTGCTACAAGGGGTTGTCTGAAGAGGGCCCTGAGAGCAATATTTTAGGGGGCCCTGACAGCAACTGCTGACACTGCTGACTCTTAAATCAGCCATTGCTCACATCAGGAGAAACGTAAGGAACATATGTTTTGTGCCTACTGAGCGTACCCAGCCGGCCTATTTTCAGAGGTCCCGGCACCCGCACCCCGACCGCACTTCGAGGTCTTCCAGGCCTGGCTACGTCTCTGCTTGTGTTCAGCAACAAAAAGTGTCTAAAATAACCAGCCAAATTTTTTGACGACCCCGTTTTCAAAAACGCCGCCTATGTTAACCCCATGGATACTTTTATTAATCTTTCCTTATAAATATTTTAGAATTTAAAGCGGAATTGAATGGACAAGTATTGCAACGTGTTTTTTTTTTAATTTTTTATGCTGAACGGATAAAAAATGAAGTTAGGTCGTAAATAAATTTATTTTTAACAATAGATGAACTACATATTTTATAAAACATATACTTACTTTTGAAGACCAATCCAATTGTGCAAGTAAAAATCTTTGTAAAAGACCACTTTCTGCAAACGATAAAAAAAAAAGAATATCCGACTTAACATCCAATCTGTAGAGGATGCTAATTACGCAATCTTAGAGTATAACAAGCTAAACTTCTTGAAATTAAAAGAAATATATCCCTTTTCCTTGAGGAAATGACTACCAACCTGACGATCACCGAAAAAGAGGGAGCGTTATTCGTCTTGTAAGATCTAGGCGCAATTTCCCCCCAAACGCAAGGCAGGGGTCCGCTCCGTGATTTTTGAAGTGGCAGATAGAACCGACCTTTTTGCTCGATGTTTTTGGAGCACGTGAAGCTGCGGTGATGTTCAAATTCAAATTGAAAACCACCTGTCTAGTCTATCTTGTCAGAGTACAAAATGGCGTGACCACATGTTTATTTTAATAATTGAGAAATTATCAACCGTCAATGTTGCTATGTGTCGTTGCTATTTAATTCTAGATTGTATGTTTGATATATAAAACCATTTAAAAAACCCTTTGTTACCCTTTGAGGCCTAAATGCAGCTATTTTTGGATAGGACTGGACTTTTAACAGGTAAACATTAGTTTGTTAATGTTCTGTGTTAATTAGGCGTGTTAGAGTTCTAAACAAAACTTGTATTCTAATGCAGCCATCAATGGCATTCTTGACCTATTCACTCAAACCTTTTCATATTCACTTATACAGGGTGTCCACAAAAAATGGTGCAAGGGAAAAGCGCCCTCGTTGGAGGTTAAAACAACAATGACGTAATATTTACATCATATCTCTGAACTACAACGACCAAATCGGATGCTGCAAACGGTATTCAAAGGCCAAAACTGAATTTGTGACATGACGTAATATTTACATCATATCACAAATGCACAACGTCTTGGCCTTTGAATACCGTTTGCAGCATCCGATCTGATCCTTGCAGTTCAGAAATATGGCTAATATTCTATTAAAGAGAATATTGTGTTTTCAGCCCATATAAGAGTTCACTAGGCTTCATTGGAGCTTAGGCTATTCCATATGTACTCTTACCTCTACTTCTATGGTACTTCCCTTGATACATTATTGATACAGTATCTACATCTACGTACATAGCTGCTATGCACTATGTGCATAACAGCTATGTTGTCGTAGTGTATAGTGTACACTGGAGTTGCCTGCTAGGTGAATGACAGGTACCCAGGCCACCAGTATTGGAGTAAATATGCAGCTATTCGGGAGTACTTTCACAGGTACTCCCCTACCGGCTGCCTAGTAGGCGATACTTTGGCCCATAGAGGGGCCAAACATTCCATTGTTTACTCCTTTCCGATCATTTTCAAGCTTTGTAGCATCTGTATTTGAGATCGGCATCAAAAACCCCTATATCCTTAATACGTTAAAATGACTAGCAACCTGACTTTCCCGTAAAAACAAGCCAGGGGTCTGCCTCGTGATATTTCAAGAAAATGGCAATGGGTGACTAGTGGTGAAGGTACTGCGTATGTACCTAGGTGGTTGATTACCCCCACTTTTTAGCCAGCGATGTGGTACCCATGCGGGTGGGTACTCCGCGGCCACTTAACAGGTACTTCACAGGTACTCCCATGAAGAAGCTGGTTGTTTATGTCTGCACATATATTAGGAAAAACCACGGTGAGTCAGAAAAAAAGGAACCCAAAAGACTCCCCATATACTGTAAAAGGTTTAGAGCGCAGCATCTATTATTAAGCAATGATGTAAAAGTTGCATTAATACGCTTCATTTAAAAGAAAAGATCCAATTAACCTCACGTACTTAAAAAAGTTATGGGCTGTTGGGGAAATGAAACCAAATGAAATCTGGACAGCTGTTCATAAATTTAAGATGCCGTCCCGGTGTTAAAAAACTGAGTTTCGCCCCATGAGAGGGTGTCCTAGCTACCATGTCAACATGTATGAAATAAACCGTGACCTTGTAGACGAGGCTATCTGGGTACAGTGCTGAAACAAATGATACGCACTCAATGCAGAACACAATAGCTAGATGGGTTAATGTGGGACACTCATCCACACGGACACTGTGTTTCATCGGCGTCTGTAAAAGATGTACGGAAAAAGAAAGGAAACAAGGACAACCGACGTAAGGACGGCGGCGGCGGTGGATACAACAAGAGCGGTCGATCAGGAGGAGAGGGTGGGGGTCGCCGTGCCCCCCAGAAGAGGAAGTGACTATCCACAGGCCCCAGAGTCTCCCCTTGCGGTGGGGGGGAGGCTAGGGCACTTCGCACACCGGTGGAGGACGGTGACTTCGGACCGCATGGGTTCTACGCAACAATTCCCAGGATACCAGCTCGGAAATTCACCATTCCCCCCACCACCCGCCTCAACACAAAGACGAGGGACAGTGATTTCCCAAGGGACGTGGACAGACGGTAAGCACTTCTCCAAGAGATCGAGCAAGCTGCTTCAGAAGGCGGTGATCCTTCGGGTACCGGGTACCGTTCCCGCGCCGTCGTAGCATTCACGTCAACGTTTTTTCTCACCACACAAAAAGTCCGGCGAGTGGCGCCGGATCCTGACTTGATTTGAAACCGCTCAACCAGTTCATCAGACCACGCCCCCCCTTCAAGATGGAGGAGACTAGAACAGAGTTCTCAAGGAGCTTCAATCAAGGATGGTGGGCATTCCCCACTACGGACTTAAAGGTGCCTTACCTCCACATTACGCATACATCTCTTCAAACAGGGAAGGGCCTCCGTTTCTATATCAACCGCACGTTCTACAAGTTCCGTGCTTCCCGTCGGGTTTCGTCGACAGCGCCCCGCCCGTTCAAGATAGTGAAGGTACGTAGCACGAGCTCCTCAGGCGGAGAGGGCAACTTCGTCTTGTTTCTACCTGGAACGACTGGCTCCGGACAGCGCTTCCAGGGAACAGCCTCCGCACGCCATAGCAGAGACAGTCCGCACCGTCTCCCACCTCGGGTTTGTGATCAACCGACACGAAGCCACCTCAACCCGTCAAAACGAGCATCGACGTTTCTGGGGGCGACGCTGTGTTGAACTTTCAAGCAGGGAATAGCGTCTCCGACCGCCGAGCGCCTCGCATCCACGTCGCAGTGCGCCGGGATCCTCATGGAACTCAGCCAAGCACCGACATCTCTGTGAATAGACTAACGGCACACACCCCAGCAGACATAGCCAGCATGATACAACTACGGGTGCGGCGGGTTTCTGTTGGTAACGGACCTGCAATCTGCATGCGAGTAATACAGCTGCACGTTCTATCGCGCCGTTATATTAGACGAGACCGGATGTCCAAGAGAATTCCAGAAACACCCAGAAGTCAGCAGAAGCGATGCGTGGTGCGTCTCAGCGGAAAAATCTCGCCCGTGAGAACCATTCATATCAAGGACTTCATCTTTCCCTCACGACGGACGCGTTCAAAGAGCGGCTGGGGAGCCCACGTCGTAGGGACATTCGCTCTCACGGGGACACTGGACCAAAAGAGGTGGCCAAGCACCACAAAATTTCCAACACGTTGGAGCGTAGGCAGTCCATTGGCGACTGAGAAAGGACTCTCCATCTAGTTTTTTGTTTTTCAAGGGAAGTCACTTCCTAGTCCAGTGCGACAAACATGTCGTCGTCTCCCACATAAAACCAAGGCAGGGAGGAACAGGAGTCGCACCCGATACCCTGTGCCTAAAGACAGTCAAGCTTCTGGAGTGGTGTCTCCGGCATCAGACCACCCTGACAGCCGTTCACCTTCCCGGGGACAGACAAAACACCCTGGCAGATGCCTATCGAGGAAGAGGAGCATCCGGGAAGATCGAGGACCACGAGGTAGAGAGTCCGGGGAATCTCGGTGTGGAGAGTAGTGGAGGACCTCAACCCCAAGTATGACAGAGTCGTTTTCACAGGCGGGAAACACCGCCCACGTGGGCACCGTTCGCAGAAATCGCCTCAACGCTCCCAAGATCCTGACATACTGTTGTGGGCCAGGGAACCCAGCGGCCCATTCACCATTACGGCCATGACAATGGAGGGGGACGGAGTCGCAGTATAGCCTTCCCTACGCGGATCGCCCTATTGTTCCTCGAGTATCTCAAGTTCACCAGGGACAAGCAACTGCCGCATGATTCTGGTGTGCCCAAAATGGCCTCGGAAACCGTGGTTTCCAAGACTCTGTCGCTGCTGTACGCCAACCCGTTGATTCTTCCAATGAGGAAGGCCTGATCAAGACTAAGGGGGGGGGGGGTTCTCCTTCCGATGAGAATCGGTATAAGGCGATTCACCTGACTGCAGGGCCATGCGTTCCAGTCCTACAAAGCAGCAGGCCTTTCGCTCCAAGCTGCTCGTCTGGCGGGAGAGGAAGAGACTATACAACAAGGAAGACTTATAATTTCAGACTGGTCAAGTACCGCGGAACTGGTGCCGGAGAATCAACCAAGTGGACAAGAGGAGAGCAAACTAAAGCGGACACCCCCGGGCTGGCGGGACCTTACTGATGGCAGGTGTTCGAAGATGGAGCCAATCCACGCACAGTCAGGAGTTGCCGCACGGCAGTAGGAAGGGCCCCCCCCCCCCCCCCCCCCCCCCCCCCCCCCCCCCATCCATTGGGGTTTGGGAAGCATCTCCGTGTCTAAAAATAGCCAAAGCCGCGTCACCGACCTCTCAGGGGAAGCCTACATCGACGGCCTCCCGCTGGAACGTCCTCTAATACCAGCATGGGACCTGCCCAAACAGGCCTCCAGCATCTCAACAGTCCACCTTATGAGCCTCTTCACAGGCATCCTTGGCGGACACCACAAAGAAGACTCTCTTCCTGGTCGCGCAGCATCAGGAAGGAGAGGAAAAAAGTTATTTCGGATATCCATGGCTATGTCTACAGCAGAGAATCGCCTCACCTTCACAGGGAACGCCGCTCGCCTTCTTCCCCGATCAGATTACCTGGCCAAGAACCAATGTCTCAGCTTCACTCCCACAGCAGTCATCCTTCCAGATATCCGACAAGCTTCAGGTTTTCCAGCGATGAGGACCCTGGGGTCCAGTTAGGGCCTTGAAGTTTTACCTCAGCAAGTCTCAGCCCTATAGGGATCACGACCAGTCCTCCTAACAACTCAGAAGCCGTTCGCCCGGCCTCAAAAGCCGACATTAGCCAGATGGATCGTGACAGTCATAAAGAAGAGCACTAGCCAGTACGGAGACTTGTCTGGCGGGGACGCACATATGAGCTCACGGCGTAAGATCTCAGGCGGCTTGTTGGGCCCTCCTCCAGGGCGAGCTTCTATACAAGGATTAATCATGGACGACACGGGAGGGCCTTGTTCTTCTACCTTCCAACAAGTTTATCTCCTAGTCCTAGTACGCAGCGGTTCAACGGCAGCTAGGATCCGGTCATCAGCTTCCTCGTCCACAGCGGCTTCCACATCTTCCCGTCGCCAACAGCTCCCAGTGCACTTTACCCACTGAAGTCGGTAAGTGCATATGTTCTATTATTGTTTGTTCAACCTCTGCACGGGCGAATCAGATCACCATAGCTCCGATTGCCTTATGGACCGAGCACTCTGATATCCGGTTGACTCACCAGTTGCAAATGTGGCATAAGTCAGGCTTGAATGGGAAGTAGTAGGAATGTAGGTGATTCCCCTCTCCCCCGGGGGAGATTCATATCACCATAATCTCCTTATACTTACCATTCAAGCCTGGACGCCCCCCCCCCCCTGTCCGGGCCGCTGGCGCCGCCCAGGACGGGGCTCACGCTGTTCGCTCTCGCGCACGTGGATCAACCCAGTGGAAAAAGAGCATATCAACAATGATCCAGAGGTTCAGTGTTGCTAGATCATTGCCCCTGACGCGTGCGCACTCGGGGGTTGCCAAATTTTCCAGTGGGTATCGTAGGTTTATTGCAATCGAGCGTAGAAAAATGAAAAGGCATTAAGTTCAGGCTTGGAATGGTTAAGTATACGGGAGATTATGGTGATATGACTCTCCCCCGGTGGAGAGGGGAATAATTGGTTTATGAAATCAATTAGAAAATCAAAAAACATTGTGGGTTGGAGTAATATAGGGTCACATACATTCAATTGATCATTTAACGGAGGAAATAGCCCACTTATCAAATTATTATGGAATGAAAATAAGTTATGGTATTATCGTCGCCCACAATCACATACTGTCGTATTTACAATTTTTGAGGTTTTGCGAAATTTCGCCCAACCACTTAGTTCATGTTCTACCAATCTACAAAGTTTCAAAACGTAAAGTTGCCTAAATAAGTAGTTTTAAATTATAGTTTTTGCCTTTTTCTGAATCATCATATCCGCCATTTCCTACTGTCGTATTTTTTAAAATCACCATTCATTTACACGTGTTTTATATAGCGTTTCCATTTTGCCGATCTTCAAAATAAACGTTTCACTACAGATTATTTGACGTATTCTATCGTAAGGACGTAAACAAGATTTCACATAGTGATCTATTTTATAGTGCATTGAAAAATAAAGGCGTCGTACCGTCGTAATTAGAATCGTAGTTGCAAGAACATTATTATTGTTTTCACATACAGACTTGTAACTTGCCACCCAATTAAGCTATATTTATGTGTAGTTTTAAGTTTAATTTTTGAAAAATATTGGACTTCAAAATGTTTTCTCCAAAAGAGTAAAGTTATATGTCCCCTTTCTGATTCTTTTAACCGTATAGTGCATGAAAAGTTCTGGATAGATTTTGAATGGCGCGATTTCTCGGAAAACGTGTTTTGTAAAATACGACAATATGTGTTCATGTGGGCGACCGATATTTGGGAGGATTTAAACATTGACCTATTAAAAGAGGAGTTCACAGACCAACTCATTGACTTTCAAAACATGTTCTGTCCTTCGATCTTACCAACCATACAAAAACCAACTAGAATTATTGAGCACAGTGCCACATTAATTGATAATATTTTAACCAATAATTATGATTGTTCTTCTGAAATTGTGGTAACAGAATTAACTGATCATTTTCCAATATTATCGCAACTAGCACACGTGTAAGCAAAAAAAGCAGGTTATGTAGTCAACCATTCGACGAAATTTTTACGAGAGTAATATTAATTATTTGAAAGAAAAACTAACACAAGATGAATTGGGACTGAAATGCGACAGGTGACGATTTTCGGATGATAGTTGCGTTTTATTGGTACACTGAACGACTGTTTTGATCATTGTATCCAACTAAGGAAAATGTTACTAACAAAGGAAAGAGACCCAATATGTCTGGATAAACAAAGATTATAAAAAGTATAAATGAAAAAAAAAAATTGGATAGAACAATAAAAGGTCTACCACAGAAGAAAATCTAAATAAATAAAATTATCTAGAAAATAAATAACAAATCTGACTCGAAAGGCAAACGCATTATTACGATGAAAAAGTCAAGAAGTTTAAATCAAATATACAACACTTGAAAACCATAAACAATATTTTTGGGTCGTTTTAGTAAACAGGAGTCGTATCAAGTAAATTTAGAAATGATGCCGGTGAAACGGTATCACCGATCATATAACATAGCAAATGGTTTTGACCGATTTTTTTGTAGCATATGTCCAAAATAGCTGCTCCTAAAATAGATATTCAACACAGGGACAAACACTTTTGACTATTTAGTGAATCATTACAAAACAACTTCTAGATTTCGCCATAATTAACGAGAATTGATTTATTAAAAACTTATAAGAAAAGTTTGATCAATAAAAAGTCAGGTCATGACGGAATAAGTAGGAAACTTCTTGATCAAAAAGATTGCAAAGAAACGGTTCCATTCAAATTTCTGAGGAGTGACAAACTGGTTCAAAAAGTTATTAAAAGGTGTTATCCATGGACCTAAAAAATTAGGCAAGGGTCGTACCGATTACAAAAAAGGACAATATGAGCTATATTCTAATTATCGACCTATATAAATTGCCTTCTTTTCTAAAATTCTTGAGGGCTCATCTGTAATAGATGACTCATCATTATCATAAATACAACAAATTATATTAAGAAACAATTTGGCTTTAGACAAACCATTTACACAGATGGCAATTATAGACTTGGTCGATAGAATTTACAAAGGGTATTTATTTAGATCTTATCTAAAGCCGCATTTGACACCATCAACCATGATATTTTACTCTACAAACTAGAACATTATGGGTTACGGCATCGCGTTGAAAGGTTTAAAAGTTACCTCACTCATAGGAAAAGTGTCATACAATTCATGTAAATCAAAATTGCAACGAATTTAACGGGGTGTTCCGCAGGGATCAATTCTCGGTCCTTTACTATTTTTATATAATATAAAGGATAGTCTTAATACATATTCTATTCTAATGTTGTATTGTTTGCCGAGTGTACTAGATTCTGTATTCCCATCAGACTTGCCAATAAAATATCATGGTTACAAAATTGGTCTAAGTTAAGCTATCAATCAATGTTGGAAAAAAAAAAAAAAAAAAACTAATTTTATGATTGTGGGAAACCCAAAGGACATTTAGATTAACGAGCAATACAACTAGTACCATCAATGGCAGTAAGTAATCTTACCAGAGTCAACAAGACAAAATTTCTAGGTAATCATAATCGACGAAAAACTGTCCATTTAAATATCATATTGAATCAGTGTCCTAAAAAATATTTTCAAGAAATTTGGTATTCTAGTAAGTGAAACACTTTGTTCCAAAACGTATTTTGATTGTATTACTGTTCAATCATATTGCCTTATTTTTCATTGGGATTCTGGTAGGGGTAATACTCAAAGCTTACCTGGATAAATTATTAAATTACAAAAAAGGGCCGTAAGAAACATTCAATTTCCAACTTGAGAGCATCATTTTGGACCACTTTTCACAGAAATAAAGACTTTCCAAATATGATGATATGTATAGAATAATCTTGATATTTCATGTAAAAGCATGTGTGGCTGATCTTCCTGAAAGTGTTGATGATTATTTCACTAAAAATCATAATATCCATACTATCGTACGAGAAACCTCCACGACTATCAGTTAGTCAAGAATTAAACAACGTATGAATTATAACGCGTTAGGTCAATGGCGACCAAAATTTTGGAATCGGCTTATCAGCAGATCTGAAAAAATCTCAAACTGTTTTAAGTCATTTAAACATATTTTAAAAAAACAATGTGTATTTTATGAGTAATGAATCTTTATAGATTGCTTGTTTTCATCAATAATTAATTATATCATTATCAGTCTTCATTGCAATATTATTCTATGTACTTTGGGTACCATGTGTTGTCTTTTTGTTTTGGTAGGAGTCACCCACTTCTGGCCTATCTTGGGCATTTGGTTGGCTCCACCATGCCACCAATTCTCTCAATGATTATAAGTATTGTTGTATCATTCTGGATGGAATAAATAAAATATGAATATATATATATGAATATATAAAAAACAAACAGACCAAAAACAAATAAATACATTACGCGTGTCTTCTTAAAAGGGCTCTTAAAATTATATGTTATCAGGGGAGGAAAATCAATAGAGATTGTTGCATTTGTAATCATATCCCAGTCCGCTCTTGACGAAATCAATAAACAGGTTGATTAGGTCACGTTGTAGACCATTTGAAAAAAAATTTGCACAATTTTATATATGGCGGGGGGGGGGCCCATTGGTAATACCAAAAGCTAAAAAGGTAAATTCCGGCTTAATATGTCTAACCTTGGAGCACAATCAGAATGATGGTATTGACCAAGAATGCCAAATTTGATGACGCTATTAACATGATTGTTCGTATTGGGAAAAGGGACTTTTCGAACCTTAACATTTTTAGACTGATTTTTTAGATCAGAATTTGAACCATCACTCCTTTCCTCATTAACTTTTTATTTGTTTCCTCATTTAAAAAAAACACATAGATAATCGCGCAATTACAAGACTGGAGGAGGTACACCGGGAAAGCAAAAGCCTGAAATGTTTTACCACCTTACTGCAAAATACCATTTAAAAAAATCATAACATAACATACAAAAGACTTACAAAACTAGGCAAGCACACCCTCAATAGAACATGTACAATCAAATGAAATATATGGCGGATTTCAGTACATTAGTGGTTTCAATAAATGGCCTAAAGTAGGTAAAATTGGGATACATATTTGAATATGAAGTAACCCGCTATGTAATGGTAATGCAATATTTCAATTTAAGTTAACAATTTTTTACAGACATGCAATACCTTGGTAATTAGTTCATTTTTTAGATCACTAACTTATTAGAATTTTTTTTACACAATACATAATTGTAATATAATTTATTCGAATATGATGTCACGTGCTGTAAAGTAATATAAGTTTCTTTTGAATTGATCTAATGTTTTTGAACATTTCACATACTTTGGCTTCAAATTCCAATTTTAGGACCAGTATTTTAAATATTTTGAGAAGAAACCGTAGTTAAAAGATGGTAATATCAAGGAGCAATTTAATTTATAAGTGCTTTTGCTCTGGAGAAACGTTTGACCTTAATTGACACAAACACCATATTTCTTGCACATGTTGTACATACATGTATTTATTTGTCCTTTTTTGTCATTTAAAGATAATTTATTTGCCTTGAACCAATTGCAAATTTCTTTTAAAGTTCATTGTTAACTGTAGTACATAATATTTCACATCTGTATGCGAATAAAACATGTTGCAATCTCCTGCAAATAAACTCGTTTTCAGTAACTTGAATGTATGACAAATATCATTCATATACAAGATAACAGAAGTGGTCCAAGTATGTACCTTGGGGCACACCACATTGAATAATTTCACATTCTGACTTTCCTGTCAGTATATGAAGAGCAACTGTTGCTTTCGATTTGTAAGATAATTTTTGAACCATTTCTGGGGAAAACAACCTCTAAATCAGTAGTGATATAGTTTTGCTAAACACATGTCAGTGATCTATGGTATCAAATGCTTTTGATCGGTCCATGAAGATTCCTACAGTATTTATGCCTTCAATGAATGCCTTATTACATCATTTACAAAATCAATAACCGCCATATAGGTAGAGTGATTAGTGCGAAAGCCATACTGTTTCTTGTACAAAGTGTTTATTCTTATATAAAAATCATAATACGATTATACACGAGTCGTTCAAGGATTTTGAAACAACGGAAGAACAGAAACTGGGTCTATAATTACCAAATATTTCAGGGTTATCTATCTTTTTTATTATAATGGACAACCCTTTGCACTTTTAATTTCATCAGGACACTTCCGGAGATAAAGATGTATTGATATGATAGCCAAGGATGAAGCACGATTTCATTTGCAACACATTTGATAAATCTGCTCTAATGTATCATGGCCAGCATTTTACTATCTTAGAATTTCATCGTTACGCTCGTTGGATTGAAAAAACAAGTTGTGTAACTCTGTTCGAAGATACATTAGAAATTGTGTACAAACCTATGGTTGTCGGTAGCGCTAATGTGGACCTATATTGGAAGTATTGATTAAATTGGAAGCAATCTCATTGGACATGTTTATATTTCATTCCGCACAAATTTTTCCCGAACATTTTTTATTTATTTTGTCTAATAATAGAATTTTTCCAAGTATTTCTCATTTATTCCATTTCTTTTTCTAATCATTGTCTAAGTAGTTTTTTTTTTGCAGACGCAATGTGTATTTTAATTTTTTCTTATATGCTTTGGTACGTCTCCTTGGTTTAATTCTTAGTTCTTCGAGTAAACTTTTTATACAATCTATTTACCGTACGAATGCTTTTTTTAGAAGACGCCGTGAGATAGCCAAGGTGAACTTAATCTTATTTTTGTGGTGATTTACCTTTTTTGTGATTTTGGACACATTTATCATAAATGTAATTAAATTTGGAAATGAAATTACCTATGCATCATTGACATCCTCACTCAGGAGGCATTCGATTTCCTTTCCCCAGTTAACTTTACTTAATAGATTTTAAATGTTGTATGTACATCTTTAGCTTGCCTTACTCGGTTTGTAGTATATCAGTTGATTTCTATATATCTTCAGATTAGTTGTCATGAATACAGGTAAATGATCACTTACACATCTATTTAATGCCGAATTTGAATGTAGTTCGCGAAATTTTAAAAATATTACATTAAGGTTGCTGAATTGATGTAATTCTGGTCGGCTTTGTTATGCTGGGATAAAAGACATGTGATGACAAATATTAATAAAATCATTTGTTGGTGTATGAATCTTCATTATAAATTGGATGTTACAATCCCCCATTAAGTAACTAGCTTCATTATGGTTGATTTTATCCGAGTAATCAGCTGTAAATTCATTGAACTCTTTGACATCTGTGATCTGATGGTCTGTAGATAACGCCTACTATGATATTTTTCGATCCCAGTACGTTCAATTTCATAATAAGCTCTTCGACGTTTTTCTTCCTGTATGTTTTTATTTGAGCCAATCGTGACGTATATGATACTTATCTTGTTACTTATATACAAGCATACCCCACCTCCTCTACCCCCTTTTCAGCTGTTGTAAACTCAAGATTACTAACCATCTAATAAAAGTAATTCATGGGTTTATCTATCTCTTAACCATGTTTCTAACAGGCCAATCATTTTCAAAATTTATATGGAACGGTATAGGAGATCCTTGAAGGAATCAAAATTTTTATCAAGGCTTCTGATGTGGCATTAACATAGACATTTTGAACGTTTTTCATGAGGAGACTTTAATTCTTCTTCTGCACATATTTTGTGTAATTGTTGCAATTAGTTGATTGAAATCTGTTTGAAAATTGTTTGATCTAACGAAATATCAATTTTTTTCACAATGAGCATCGGATAGTTTGTTTTCAAACATTTCTAAACATTCAGTTTCAATTTGATATTTGCTCTCCTAATGGTAAGGGGTAGATTGATTTTCGTCGTTACATGTTTTTCGCAATGCCAATATTTTTCCAACGTCGTTAGACCTGAATTCTTTATATGTCAAGTCACTACAACACTTACGAATATAATTCTTACATATAGGTAGCATGTCAAACTTTCCTTTGATTTTTCTTTATTACGCTGTACACACTCCCACAAATACAATACATAATAATATTAAAAAACGAGAAATAACAAAACTGCAAAATGCATCGTGCTTAATTTGAAAGAACAGAATAAAACTTGAAATCAACACGACCATACAGCCACAGTAAGTATATAACTTATCAGTTCAACCGACAAAAGTAGATTTTTAGTGTATAGTTAATTTGGCATTTTTCTTATTTTACCCATATCAAAATTACGCAGAATAAATAAAACATTTCCCAACGTATGTTTTTTTAATTTTGATCAAAAGAATCAAAAGAAGGCATCGCTACTGCCTAATATAACAAACAACCTATCCATTACACTACATGCATTTACACAATTTTTTGCCTCCATAACAACCCACATTTGGTATATTACACATAGCAGTTCAGATCCCATTTTAGGGTAGTCTGGTTTATAATTGATTTAAACACAACAATGATTTCATATTCATACAAATATGAAATTCATATTTAATCTAGTTGTTGATTAGAACAATTTTATTCAGTCACGGGAAGTTCATATTTCACATTTAAGTGAACACATTTCGTTTCACTTTAACACAAAAGACCAGAATTTCAAAATTTAACTGAAACAATTTTTAAGTTGCATACTATATATATATCTATAGTAAATCAAGTTCATCTTACATTTTCTAATAAGCATTTCAATTTACATTTCAATATCAAGCAACAAGCATAGAATTGGCATTTCACTTCAGGCAATTTCATTTCGCTTTTAATATGCTGAATATGATATTACATTAAATATTTTGACATACTCTGATTTCTTTTGCCTTAAATAATACCAGTTTACATCCATTTAGAATTACTCGAATTCATGTCAAGCATGAATGTATATTTGTAATCAAACATCTCGATTTACATTTGATTAAATTGATGAAAATTACAAGTCAATGTTAATAATAATAATAATAGCAGAGGTTTATATAGCGCCTTATGCTATTGGCCTCTAAGCGCTTTCACAAATGGCCGCTGATCACTGTGGCCAAACCATACCATAAAACATTTAGCATCATTTCAAGGGATGCAGCAGATCGGGATCAGCGCTTTCCCTTATCAGCAAACATACATCGAGATAACCATCGCAGCCGGGACCAGCTTCCCAAATATCGCATGGGTAAATCGGACAACCAAGCGGTTAATTTCTTGTCCAGGGAAATTACAAGATAGCTGAATCGCACAGGGCTCGAACGCACGCCTATACGCATGGATGAGCATACACTGGAGTCGAGGGCTTACCTGATTGAGCTATCTTGTCCGCTTAGTTTAACAAACTATTTCGCATTTTAATTTCCCGAACTCCATATGTTAATTTAAACTATCACATTAAACATATCGCATGTTTTACATTAAACATGAAGTTCATTTATAGTTAAAACAATTCCATCTCACAATATGTTTTAAGTACGAAGTTCATATATTCTGTTTACAAAATCGAGTTCGAAGATTCATTTTTAAATATGACTGTTATAGGGAAAAACACATTAATTGATGAATGAATGAATCCAATAAGTTGAAGCATGAAATGCACACTTTCAGTTCATAATTTAGACATTTTAAAGATTAAAATGCCTATTAAACAATACAGACCACTATTATTTTTATTAAATGAGGGGCACTTTGAAATAAATTGAATTCACTATTTCATTTTGGACAAATTAAATTTTATTCTATGATATAGTCAAAGTGATAACTACCATAGACATTATCATAAGCCTTTTAAATGCCCATGATAAAATGCGAATTTGAAAAGAATGTTTAAAATGATTGTTTGTTATTGTGCAAAATCCAGTAGAATTTAAGTTAAATAATTCCAGTTCATTTTAAATCCGAAATTTTATATTGCGGACTAACGTATAAACAACCTCGTTGACATCTGACTTTAGTTAAATCCATGTTACAATTGAAGAAGCAAGATCAAATTTCATTCAATTCACATCATCAGTTTAAACGTTTAATTCCACCATTTTAACAGAAAGTATCAACAATGAAGTTTAAACAAATCCAGTTCACAAATTGGTTACTAAATATGAAATTAGAAAACAAGACTGGATAATTGCTTAATTTAACAATATTTTGGTATAGAAGATAGTCAAACAGAGTTGCAAAAATGTATTATCATAGGATTATAGATGGAAACATTGATAGTGATATTTAAAGGTGGTTGTTCCGATTTATGTGTATTGTGTTCTCTACTTGATATGAGAACCTGGCACTTGCACATACACCCCATCAAGTACCGTGGGAAACAAACTTGCGGTTTTGATGGTAGACGCAATAATGCATGTTGCAAAGCCCTATTCAATACTGTGCTAATAAAGTGGTTAACCACTAAAACGGCGGTTTTTTGTTTATATCTTGGGAATGAAATGGATTCGAGGGCTCAAATTTCAGGACGACAATGAGAAAAATACGGCCTTTCATCTGATATCAAAATCGATACTACTTCCGGGTAAATCAGGGGGGTCCCAAAGACGATCGGAACACGCCCCTTTAAATCATTCTCCAATTTAGTCTTTATCATTTGACTTCAACCATGGGAATTGGAAATACGAAGAACATTATGACAAGTAATATATTTGTTCAAATACAGTGTATTTTCAATTTGTGATAATAGCTTTAAATCGAGCTCCAAATTCATTTTAAGTTTACATTTTAACACTTAACTGCATAAGGGGGGGGGTTCCTAGGGACCCATTTTTTGTTTTTCGGCCGGCGTTTTTTAACGCTGCAATATATTTGGTTTATAATTTTTGTATATGTCTAACTTTTAGTTGCGCTTGCATTGGTGCAAAAAAATTCAAATCCATCGCGTCGTTTTTGCGTTAATTAGCATGGGTCCCTAGGAGCCCTCCCCCCTTATGCACTAACGGAAGTGCCCATGACAAAAATTAAAATCTTAATAGAGTTACTGTGATTCTGATTTTCAATGCATACACCTAGTGACATAAACAAAGTAAAATTATTAATTAAATAAAATAAAAAAAATTTTTTTTTCTTGGAAATATAGTCGCGGCCAAATGGTGTCTAACTATTTTTACATACAATCGGATATAGCGGTTTACTGTAGGAACCTCTGGTAATTTTTAATACAAGTAAACCTAAAATATAAAATGGCACTAGACATTTCTACTTGTGCTTAATATGTTAAATATAGTTCATCCTTCACCAATTAAGCTCAGCAAAAGTCTAGGTAAATAGTGCCGTAGAGAATGTCAGAACCGAATTAGTGTCTTTTTCGCACATTTTGCCGCAAAATTAAACAATGTGTTGGCCCCTAATTTTCTTACTGGAAACTTTCTTCATTTTTTATTTCTTTAATTGTTGATGTCTTTGAAGCCTTCCTAACATTTGTGGATTCAATCTAAAAAATCCTTAGGAAATGGTTATATTAGGGGGTCTCTAGGAACCCCCCCCCCCGTTATGGCACTAACGGAAGTGCAAACCCCTTATACAGTTAATTTTTACATAGACACAAAAGTCCGATCACCATTGTATTTTAATCATTTTCACACACATTTAAGTACACACATTTCGTTTTTCACTTTAATACAGAAGACCAGAATTTCAAATTTACCCTAAACCAAAATTGTACGGAGTTGCATATCTATAGTAAACCAAGTTCGTATTCATGTTTAATTGAGCAATCAAATTACATTTCTATCAAGCATAAGTCGGCATTTCATTTCAGGGCAATTCCCTTTTGCTTAGTCATATAAAAAGGATGATATCACATTGAGTAATTTAACAAAATATGATTTCATTAGCATTAAAGAGATCATCCCACGATTACGACTTTGCTTATAGACGGCCGGCCATTTGAGGCAAAAAGTGCTCAGAAAAAGTTTGACGGCCTAATTTGTTACAAAACATCCAACCCAATGTGGATTCCATCCTCATGGGAATAATAGCGTATGGGTGTTGGCAATTCAAATTTTTAAGTTTTTGGGGTTAAAAAAATGTGCCAAAAAGGTCAAAAAGAGTCCAAAAATAGGTAAAATTCAATTCATATTGCCTTCTTTTTTCACAAATTTTAATCAGAAAATGTGGGGGTACATACCAAGGAAAAACCAGAATGCCGGATTGAGTGCTATAGCCATTCCAATTTACATATTAGGGGTCATATTGCAAAAAAAACACAGCAAAATTGTCCAAAAATCCATAAAATGAGTCATAATGCCTTCTTTTCTCAACGATCTTAATGGGAACATGTACGTGCTAGATGTATCGTTGCTAGCCATTTCAGTTGACACTTGTAGGGTCAAAATGGCCAAACAGTTCAAAATTGTCCAAACTAATAAATAGGCAAAAACACTTCTTTTCTCAAGATACCCTTGTATATTATACACAAAGCTTTTTTGTAATATGGATTACCAAGGGGGGCCTCGAGAAATTCGTTGAAAAAGCACATGGTGTTTTTGGTTTTGATACCAATGGATTAGTATGGTCCTCCTCTTTCCATTAATACCAAAACCAAGTACTAACAGACCCAGTATGGCAGCACAAGATGTCATAAAGTCCACGGGTCGGCCAAATGGATTTTCCATAGGAAAATGGCGAACAAATCGATCTGGACGCTAAAAAGGTAGGAATATCGGATTTTCAGGCGGTTTTCCGCTCTTAAATGAGGAGTGACTAGTTTTACATAATATATAAGAGTTTAGAGCCATACTTTGCCTAATAATTTTAAAAAATGTACATAAAATTTCTTGGATGGCAACCACCCCCGATACCCGGTACTCTTCGACTTTGCCGGGATACCCTAACCCCGGGAAGGTGCCACTGCACATTTCTTTTTCGCTAAAATGACTGGAAAGGATGTGAGAAAATGATACTCGGAAGCTTTTTTGTCAGAGATTCTGCCATTTTGCCCACTGGAGCAATAGTTCCTTGGGGGTGGAACCCCCCCCCCCTCGGAAGACAAGGGTTAGGGGGACAAAATTATTTACTTGCCAAGGAGGAACAATGATTAAGTAAATAAAGTGCTAGCCATTGCACTTAAACATTTTTTTTTTTTTGGGGTCTCAAATGTCAGAAAAGGTTTATAAAAAAGTCCAAACGCCAAATATGGTTAAAGCAGGCATAATGGCCTACTTTCTAAAAACTTAATAAGAACATATGTGTTTAAAGGTAATATAATTAGGAGGGTACAGTGCTAGGTATTCCAATTTACCATTTTGTAGTCACATTGGGCTAAGGATCAAAATGAACTCACGATTGGGCATTTCAAGTGGTATGGCTTTTTTTTTTTTACTATGGTCAGAAAACATCAAATTAAACAAATTTGTCCTTACGATGTATTGGTTATCCATTAAATATACAACCCTAAGGATATCACAGTAAATTAGCGATTGGCTATTCCAATCTCACTTGAAGTTTACCCAAATGGGTAAATTAGCTCTACTGCCATTTGTCAAAAGTGTTGAATCAGGTCATAATTGCCGCGTCACCAGAGTACATTTTAAAGTGACAATGAGTTGGCCATTATAATGCCACTTCCTTGGAGGGAGACACAAAGAAGAAATTAAATAAATCAAAAGTTGTATAATGTTATTATTATGCCTCTTTACGGTTACTCATAGTGCTTTGAATACACAAATGAGGAAAATTACTAAAAGAACGATTTTGGCTTTATGATAATTACAATGAGAAAATATCACAAATTGTTCTTTAAAACTGCAAAATGCTAATCGCGGTTAAGGTGTGGTTTTTAATGTTGTTAGGTTTTAATCAACGGCCAGAATGAGCATTTTGTAAAGCAAAACCCGAAATGAAAAAAAACAGTTACTGTCCCATTTTACCGCATATTCAGTATGGTTTAAAATGTCCAAATGTAAATTTCTTCCGACATTGGTGAGCAAAATAATTAATGGTTTCGTGTATTACGCCCGAAGCATTAGAACGGGACACGATTGATATGCAGTTATGGTTTAAAATGGTCCAAAATGTAATCTCTCCGACATGTTGAGCAACATAATTAAATGGTTCTCGTGTATTAGGCCTAAGCTATTAGAACCGGACAAGATTGATGGGTAATTTTTTGGTGGTTAGATTGAAACAAAAACACAGGTCCAAATTAAAACAAGAGCGGCTATAGATACGCTTAGACCTTGTAAATCACTGGGATAACTACAAAACTACAAAAGTTAGCCAGATTAAATTCTTGTGGGAATGAATACTTAAAACAATTTCCATTAGAACAGATCGGACAATATTCAACTTGGCATATCAAAATAAAGGTATAAAAACTGAATATAAACAGGCTTATAACATGTGTGTCGTCATTTGTGTTCATCAGAATGTGGACTAATAATTTCAAGAACATTATTATTGATTGATTTTTTTATTCAATATCTAAGTTCGGCTCTTCTAATGTATAGCCCTAAGAAAATATACTTTACAATATTAAGATGTAGTTTAAAAATCATAAAAAGTTATTTAGCCGATTTTATAAATGTCAGTAATGTTGCCCATTTAAACTAGCATCCGGATCTAGAAAAAATCAAACCCGGCCCTAACAATATTAATATTCAATAGAAATCTATATAAATTCACAGGGTAGTAATTAAAAATGTGGACAAAGCCACAACAAGTTTTATCAATTGGTTTCCCAATTTTAGTTGATTTTGATCAATTCGACTCCGAAATCTATGCTGCGAGCGTCTATACCATGTGGTAATACACGCATATGATTTCTTTGACCTCCTGTGCAAAAACGGGAGATATGTAGAGTAGGACAAAGTCATACGTTTCGTATTTCACCATTTTAATTTCTTTTGATGAGTTTTGGATGAAGTTGGTCCCATTTATTCCACTTTGAATCAGAAATCTGTATAGCACTCTTTTCACCTGATGAAAAAGGCAAAACACTTATATGACCTTGTTCATTTGGCAACCCAAAACCTGGCACTTACACCAAATATCTTTATATCCACTTATGATGACACCTTTGGAGGTAAGTGATTTAACCATTTGGGACATTTTGATTATTTGGGCATTTTGATCTAAACCAGGCCAGGCGGGTCACACCCCCCCCCCCCCCAGCCCCCCCATTTCGCTCCACTAAAAAGGGAAAAAATCCACTTGTGTTTGGATATTTTTTAATAAAAAGGTCCAAATTTAGAGAAAGATTGACAAGAAAGTCACCCATTTGGTGGTTGAACTGTTCAAAAAAGTCAAAAAAGGACCATTTTAGGGGGGTTAGGTCAACCTTGCCAAAAAAAAAAAGGGTCCACTCGTCGGAAAAAAAGTGCACTTTTTCTAAGTTCCGCATCCCCCCTTATTTAAAATCCTGCCGTACGACAGGATCTACACATATGAAAAATAGAAGGACAAGCACTAAAGGTACATTAGTGACGTTTCCTTGGATGTAACGGCAAAGACAAATGTTTCCTTGAAAATTTTTGTTTTGAAAAGAAGGCATTGGGACTGAGGTTATCCATTGTTCAATTTTTTTTTGAGGGGGGGGGGGCAATTTTAGTTTTAAATGACCCCAAAATCACAAATCGAAATGACGTCCATTTTGTCCACTTTAATAGACTCATTTGACGGTGAATGACATGTTCTAATCGATTATTTTAAGAGGAAATGGATTTCAACTAATTTACATATTTTGGACATTATGACCTTTTTGGCCATTTACCTAAATTTTAAAAAAATTTGGGGAATTGGCTTGCCATTAAGTAACTTATATATGACTCATTTGAAGGAAAATGGACATGTTCTGATAGATTATTTGAAGAAAGAAAGAATGCATTGTGACTGATTTACCTATTTTTGGACATTTTGACCTTTTTGGCCATTTTTTACCCTAAATAAAAATGTAGAAAGGCCAAACACCCCATACGTTGATGTAAATCCATGGTGGTATGAATCCACTAGGTTGGACCTTGTAACAAACAACGCATGTCAAAAAGTCATATTTTGGTCTTTGGCCGGCCGTCTAAGAGCCTGTTTTTGGGTACCATTATCAAACAGGCAGAATGCTGAGCTGGCTTTCCGTTTCAGGTTGTGTTGTAAAGCGTAACGCGTAACTAGACATCTAGTCAAGGGTGGGCAAAGGACCTAAAGGTTTCTCCCTTGCAGTAGTAGAGGGGCAAGGATTAATTTTCCCGAATCAGTGGCGTATCCAGGATTTGAAAAACAATAGTAGGATTTTGGGAAAAACGTTTAATGTACTCTGCTCGTTTCGATCGCCCGACGACTTTTTGAGTCGCAAAAAGAGGACGGGGTCAGCCTACTGCACTGCATGCTGTAAATAATAACATCAAAAATGGTCTCCCTCGCTCTCCTCTTCTTTCTCTTACCTCCCTTTTCCTTTACCCCCCTTTTTTTCTCCCTTGCCTTCAAAATTATCCCCATTTTTTCCCCAAGGGTGAGGAGTCGCCCACCTCGAGTAACGCCATTGCTTTCTGTGTTTAACTTCAGAAAAGGCGAAAAAAGCCATCGTTAGTTTCCGATTGAGCGTCCACACGCACTTACTTCGTAGGATTTTTTATTCGTGTCAGTTCATAAAAGTTTTGGACAAGATTTCTTTCATTGTTGAGAGGTTGCGAGTTTATCCAGGAAAATCAATGCAAAACTTTATGTGGGTGGATTGAGGCCAACATTCTTGCATGCCTTCCTGAAGATCGATTTCCATTCATAAGATGTGAACCAGTAAACTATTGTGTTGGCATAGTATGCGTATAAATGAAAAGTGTGGCCTATTGATCCCCACACCCTATTTAAGAGAAAAGTGATGTCGGGTAGATTGCATTACATGTAGTGCAAGACCCATCAGCTAAAAACATACAGGGGTAAGCCATTTAAGTTTATTTAATTAGCAAATTATTGCACCTTCTACAATAGAATGGACAAATATGAGGATTATCGAACATTCCATTTACTGATTTAATCAAAGGGGATATGAATTAATTAACTTAAAATCAGTTTATACCAAAATTTTGAACTTTATTGACAATTAAAAGAAACATTTTGAACGCAGGAATTGTATCGACTGCACTATGCTTTTACAATATCGGTATCAAACAAATTCCCCTCCACGTAAAACCATACCCTCGGACACCATATAATGAACTGACACGAATAAAGCAGGACTATAGTACCGGTGTGGGTGAAAGTAATCATTGTCCGGAAGGTATCATAGTCCGGGACTCCATAGACGACAAAGGAAAAAAGCGTGAAACTAATGTTGCGTGAAGAGTAAAACTGAATCGATTGCCCCTATTGTTCACCATTAATTGTTCCCGGACTGTGAGCCGGAGGACCATATTTCCTGCCACACCTTTGCAAGATTATGTTCTTTTGAAGTTAAATTATTCAAAAAATAAAAAATTGACACATTTTCTTAAAAATGATAAAAGGTCACATCAATTCTCTTGTCATAATATCAGTGACCAATGGATATGTTATTAGCTTCAAGCAAACCATTAACGAAAATATTACAATGGGCCCGGTATGCGGAGCCATTGTTATAGCCAGGTGTTATCCCTCCACGATTCGGGTTGGTAGTAACAAAATACCCGTACTCTTTCACAATAGCCATTGACCTAATGCAATAACTAAACCAGTTAAAATGATATAGGTCGGACTCATAAGTGTTCTTCTAAAGAGCGGGTTAAATTTGAATACAAATGAGTTAAGCAATAAGTTACGGATTTTAATTCGGCAAAAAGTTGTTGGTCAAAGATTTTTGCCCAAGCAACGTTCTGGCATGATGTTTGCTTGTCTTTCTTCATTTTCGAATAATAAAAAAATGGATGTGGAAAAACATGGACAAAAGTCTAATTGAACACGCACTTATAGAAGCTCAAGATGATTATTTGCGAATGAGGAGAATATTTTGCGCTTACGTCATAAAAAAAGAATTCGTCTAAGCGAGATGGTGGTAATACTGAGTCATTCAACCGCGAGACAATATATCAATGGTCCTGCACTCCCAGATGAAAGGAATCTGAAGTGTTTTTCTACACCAACATACCGGGCCGGTAATTGAAAATCTTTAGCTCATTGTTTGCTGAAAGTCTAGTGTATCTATTGGTCACTGATTATTGGGGGAAAATAAATTGAAGTGACATTTTATTCATCTTTCAAGAAAATGTGCAAGTTTTATTTTGGAGGCAACAGATCTAGTGAGATGTTTTAATAATTTATTTGAAGTAACGCTTGGTTTTGCTTCTCCGTTGACAGGGATTACCGAATAGGACGCGTAGAAGGCATGGACCCATAGCCTTACTTAAGCCTGCTCTTCTTCGGCATTAAATCGTCGGAACTTCGAGACGAAAATTTGTATGCATATATGCTTCTTTGCAATAAATGTTGTCTGTCTTTCCAAGTGCAAAACAGGCAGCTGCTAACAGGCATTCGGGGTTGTTGTTCATAATTTCCTGTCGGGAGAAAAGCCTGGTTTCAGAAGAGGGTAACAAATATTTGAGTAAGATTTGGCATACCTGTAAAGAGTATATTTTAAAGAATGTTACTTGGCCGATAATTTGCTATGATTATCCTCTCCGGTGCTCGTGATCAAAGTCAATGAACACGGGTTAGTGATAACATTATTTAGATAAAATTCTGTATTTTGCTTCCTTCAATATGATATTGTTATAGGTTTCAACAAACTCAATATGGAAATGATTTAGATACAAAGGGAGTTAGTTAGCGAAAAATATATTCGGAATAGTGTGGTTTCCAGGACTATTCAGGGTAAGCTATAGGTTATCTGAAGGGATTCATAGGGTGTGGTTATATCTCTTACTTACATGGGCCCCTGATAGAAACAACGAATTGGCCAAAAATTATATCAAACATAGAGTGCACAAAAATCACACATAATTAGTGACATGAGGAGATTTTTTTAGGATTACGAATTTCTCTCAAATTGACACAGGAATCGATTGTAGGACAAACCCTTACCAAGAAACGTCGGAAGGTTTTCATTGGACAAACAAGGTCAAAAGAAAACCGCCAACTTTGTTTTGAACGTGCCTGACTATCGTAACTGTACCCATAGAACACCGTGCTTTGACTTCTGTCGTGGCACGACAGAAAGGACTAAATCATCAATTTACATAAAGACGGCCGTACGTATTCGGCGTATTCACTTCAGGTGTGATTCTAATTTACATTGGAAAGCTTCCAAATATGCAAACCCGGGATCGAAAAAAATTGAGGGGGGCGGCTTCTTTCTGGAAATCTCCCCTTTTTTTTTTCCATGTCTCTTAAGAGGAATTGGCAGTGCGCCAGGAAGCCATCATAAGTTCCCGTTTTGAGACGAGTTCTTTGTGCGAAGGCATAGGGAAAGTTGTTGCTCAAAAACCTACGAGCCCGAGTATGGACGGAAATCACGCATTGTTCTAACCTGGGACCGCAGTGCTGCGAAGGCACCGTAAGACCCCGCTGCGCGAATTCGACCATTATAAGGACCAAACATGTCACTGTCTACCGCCAAAGATGAGCTCACCAGGAAATTGCCCTGTTACGCATCAGTGGTGGCGGGGTAATCCGGAATGGACGGAAAAGTACACTTTCTTAAGTGGACAGTATCTATAGACATATGGCTATAAAGACAAATCAAACTGATACAAACTCGAGATAAAAATCGCAGACTCTTCGCTGCTCACAAACTTATGTAAACTCTGTTGTACCATACCATTGAATAAGGTTACAAATGTCTCCAGAAGTAGTGTGGAAGCAGGAAGTTGCTGTATGTGCTATGTATTTAGGAGCCTTAAAAAAATTCCCCGAATTTGTATATTTTTTTTTGCTACTTTTATTTAACTTTCACTGACAGCATTTTGTTAATATTAAAGAATATTTAAAATTTTTAAATGGTTCTTTTTTGGAAATTTCTTTATATTATGATGGTGTTTTTTGATATTAGCCTTTGTTTTGAAATGGTTTCAAAAAATTCCTAAAAAGTCCTAAAGAGTCCGAAATATAATTGCCTATGGCAACGACAATAACAATCAAGTTTAATCATAATCACTCTGCCGCAAACTGAAAGGCGGCTGTATCCCAACATTTCCTTGTCATTACGTTTGATTCCCGCCATTTCGAATGTAAGTTATCCATCAAATTCTATTTCCACGTTTGTCTCAGGCTGCTCAACAGTTTCTGGTGTGTTACAGCATCTTCAATCTCAAAAAGCAAAATAAAAGTGTTACATACTGGTATAGGGGGAATAGTCACCTTCAAATTGTTTGGAAACTATTTAACCGGAAACAATCCTAAAGCTATTAATATTTGTTGCTTTTTTAATTAATGATCCATTTTTAAAAAAGTGACGTTATGGATTGATTGTGAGCTCTAAAGGGGCACTGGGATGTTCATGCATACAATACTCCCTCATTTTCATGTTCCATTATTGATGTTTGGAACAATGAAACTAATGTTAAACTACTATTAAAATAAGAAGTGTCTGATTAAATGGTCAGAATAAGGGTTATTGATTTAAATTCCAGGAGGTCGCCCCAAAAACAATTGCCGAATGCGTTTTTAAAGGATTTTCAAAAGAAATTACCCTCAGATCATTACAAGGTAAGTGAATGGGATGCAAAACGCAGTTGCAAACCATATTTTCTATAGAAATATTAGTTTTTAATACTAATAGCGATTTTTGGAGGCGGTCACTTTAAATTTGTGAAATTCCTAAAAAATCCCAAATAATCAAAATAAAAACAATGGGGGGGTTCCTGGCCATTAAAGATCCTCTTGGAAGTTCTATAAAGCACAAAAAAATTTTACAAGTTTTGGGCTCACAACAACGGAGGGTTCTTTGAATAAAAAACCATTGAAAGTGAATCATTCAAGGTTTGCCACTTCTATACTGTGAGAGGTGGACACATAATTAGTAATTATGTCCCAAGCTTTTGCGCCCAAATATTAACAGAGGAACTGGAATTTATGTGCTTCCATGTGAACGCTGGAAGTATGGACCATTCGGTCACCTCAAAGGGCATTGTAGGAATTGCGCAATAGTTCCCTGGCCGAATGTACAGCTATTGAGTCATGTCCCTGTTTGAGTTCCCCCGGATTACGTTTGGACCAATACTGGGCGCAAACAGAGGGTTTTCTGTGTACTTTCATTTGCCTATCGTGTAAGAATAACACGGCCACTGCTATTTTAATCCCAAATACTGATTACCTGGAAATAAAGCACATGGAGCAGATTAAAGCCTAAAATTACGTGATTGACCCCGTTTGCAGACATTTTTGTTCATACGTGTAAAAGGGGAGACCTAGCTTTCGGGTCAAAATTTCAGTCGGGGTTGGTAATTAGTAAAAATATGAACTTTCCTTTCTGCTACCAAATTCTCAATTTTGATGGAGTAAAGTGGGATAAGGTTGTCGGTCGGTAGTGACGAATATGGCCTACTTGTACTTTGTACACGTCCAAGTACGTACATACGTCACAAAATTATAAAGAAAAACAAAAGAATTTAATTCCACAAACTCCTAATAGAGGGATCTCAGTTTTGAGGACGTCAGAAGATACAAATTTTTTTTAGAAACTAATGCCTAACAACATTATAAACAATTTCTATGGCGTAATAATTTTAATTTCATGTGTCGAAATTTAATTATTGAAAAAATGTCACTGATTGACGTCATATAACTTTATTGTATTTCTGAAAAAAAAAAATCAATATTGAACCCCCCCCCTTTGTCCCCTGAGCAGTTTCAAAACTTGCTAAACATCAAAGCATTGCGCACTCAAGTCACTCAAATCCCACCAGCACTCACTTAAAGCAAGAACAAGCACATTTTTTAAGACGCGCCCCCAATTTTAAAAATTTGAGATTCTTGCAAAGTTGTGTTGGTTATTGTATAGTAAACTAATCTGCGAGCGGTAATGCTCAAAATGCGGGTTTGTCCTAAATGAAGCAGATTTGTAATTAGAATCGGGATTCCGATTGTATTTAAATTGGCGGAGCTGGACAACGCCAAATTATGTACGTTCATGATGAAATAGTGTCACCTCACGAAAACGATCTCTAACTGGTTTATCTGAACCGACTGAAACAACTAATGGATGGCGCAATTTCCCGGCTATTCATATTGGAAGGACGTTTCCTAGCAGCGCGTTGAATTATTATCGGAGATCTCCGATATAATTATTCTAAATTACAAAATGTCCTTCTTTGCGACACGAGAGTTATGAGCTCTACCATCATAGGGATTGTGTATAGTCAATTACCATGGTAAACATGTAAAAAATCGCAAAATATCGGGAAAAAACTCGTTGGGCTCTTCAAAATATGTGCTGTAAAATAATAATAAAGTAAACTTGTGTGTCTAGAGTGGATTTGATTATAAGGAAGGCGCCTGCAGACAAAAGCCACGCAATCGGAGGGGAAGCGGCAAGTCGTTCTTTTATTAATGACATTAACGGAATAATGCGCACACATAATGAGTGGCACCGCTATGAGAGGGTTGAAAATATATGCCCCTTGAGTATTATTGGTTTCCGAGCCAGAATTTCACATTAGAACATCGCGTAGGGTCCACTCTCAAGGGACAGCGGCATGACTCTCTTTGGTTATAGGTATAATATCGAGACGACGAAGAAAAGAGGTATTGCGCTGTCCTTGAAACAAGCCAGGACCCGAAATGCCCAAATCAATAAATCCTGTCAGCCCAAAATGTGACAATTGTGGAAAGGGTGGCTATATCACAAGGGCAAACATTGGCAATTGCTTTGGATGTCGGCCGTATTTTACCGTAAAATAAAACTAGCACCCCACTTACCCAACGCTGTTGAATAACAAAACGACTAAACCTAACGTCATAGCCAATGGGGTTTAGTGAAACGAGGGGAACTTCATACACAAAATAGTCTGATCAAGACCGCTTCTTTTGTACCTTTCCGAGGTTTGCAAAGGCGCTCGCAAGGCAGGGAAAGCCATACATGCAATTCAATTATCGACCATATGGAGGCACATCCCCACATGCTCATGGTCTAAGGCTTACTAAAGCGTACATACACATTGATAAACAGATGGGCCGTAGTTTACGAAGTATTCCCGTCCATAAAATCGGCTCACTGGACACGATTCTCTCAATCGAGGCGCCAGCCGAGCGTCTTGTTCAGTACCGAGTTAATTAAACAATAACGGGCCTCCTAACCACCGAATCACAATTAGCTCGTCTATGGTACGATTCTCCCCTAACGTGTTCGATCACGAGTATTGCCATAGTGTGTGTAAACGATTGGTCAAATACAGATGAATAATTAATTGCGCCCGTGCGTGTATGAAACAACCATGCGAAGATTTTCTCGCAATTACGAGAAAAAATCTTGACTACATAATACCAGGAAGTACAGAAAGACAAGACTGTTGAGTCAACCGGGAAATTTGAACCTGCACGATGTACGCGCCATTGCAGTGGCGGATTAGTAAAGGGCCCTTGTCAGCAGATTAGTTAAGGTTGGGGGCCCGCTTTAGTGTCGTGAGTGCACGCAATATCTCAGTTATAGTGCGACTAGGGGGTGTCTGAGGCGGCCCCTAGAGGCAATATTTTAGGGGGCCTGTCAGCAGTAGCTGGACACTGCTGACTCTTAAGCCTGCCACTGGCCACTTGTCTTTTAATTGCGTAACCGAACTAACACTGAAAGACCACAGCACTGCACTGTTAATGGTATTGTTGTGTTGGTGGATGGAATTCCAAGCGGGTTTGGAATAGGATACTAATAATAACTTAAAGGTATTGGACTCGGTGATTAGAAGATTTAATTTTTATATATATTTAGGAAATAGTCAACCTAGAACTTAAAGATTGGAACCTTAAAATGCTCAATTCCAAAGCTTGAAAAGATATCGCGGACTTTTTTTTTCGCGTTTTGATTGCAGTAGACATTTATGTATAAATAAAAGTACCAAAGGATATGTGTACATGTATAACGAAAATTCGGATCCGGAATTTTATAACATAGTTTGACTTTCTATATGGAAGGCAATGGATTTGATCTTAGCTATTTCATACAGTAGTGATAGTATGGTGGGCAAGCATATGTACATGCAAAAAACACGACATGTAAAGCTAATTGAGGCGCCCTTCATCTGCGAAATCTCAGAGTCAGCCTTAATAATAGGCTATGATTTCAACACGGGGATTTCAACGGTCGTGGTGAGATATTTACCAGTCTTGGACCAAGACTATTGCAAAACATTGTTTAATGTATTTATTTAAACCACATTCTATTTGAAAATGGAATTCTATTCCATTTTCTAGACGAAAATTTAAAAACAAATCAGCAATTATTTGCAAAAGACAAACACATTCGTTTTACTCCTAAGGACCTGAAACTAGATGCAGTCTTTGTCTTAACCTGAAGCCAAAGTTAAGTACCATTACACATGCTTATAAAAACCACCACAGAAAACATTAAAGAATGACAAAATAACAGACTTTCTAATAAATATTATTTGAAGTATTTTATGATGCCTGTGACTACATATAGTTATACACTTCATTAAAAAAAATGGGTTGGTGGAATATTCGCATAATATCATTGAGATTTCCAAAATATAATTCTTCCTATAATAGACAAAGTATAAAAAATAACTGATGGAGGCTACTTTGGGTCAAACCACTGTAAAAATCTTGCCGCGAAAGCTTTCCCGATTCTAATTCAAAAAAATGACGCGAGATATTTTCGTACAATATTGACGGATGATTTTTTTTTTTTTTCACCTTTTATAAAATAGGACGTGAGGTTTTTTTAATGCGAATAGAGATAGAAGCAACATAAAAATTGAATCCAGAAGAAACAATTATCGCTATATTTGCTGTATAATTATGACAAACATTCCAGTAAAAACTTAAGTATAACTCGGTATATACGCTATCGTGTGTTGTACACCATTGCAAAATCTGATATGTGAGACAAATACAGCATAAAGGAAGTTTTCACACGTTCCCCATCACTTTCCTAAAATATGACATCAATTTAATTGGAAGTTTACAGGGTGAATTGCACGACAGTGACCAAAGAAATTTTAATGTTCACTTTAGGTTCACAAGTTATCATGAAAACTGACAGAAAATTCTAACATGCGTTACAAAGCATACTGATCGGTGGTGCGTGCGTGCGTTATGGGGCTGCGTATATGCGGGCGGTGACTAGGAGGGTCTATAAGAGGGACTGTTTGTTTACTGTTAGTGATTGACGAAGTAAGTAGCCCTATTACGGTGGGATGGGTGGGGGTCTTTCGAAAAGAGTCTTGGGTAGTCCTCACTGAAGGGAATCTTTTCAGGTTTTATTGTAAGTGATTCTTACTGAGTAGTCTCCTTTTTATAATGGATCACCTTAATCGTTCACCTTAGGGGGCTAGAGGGGGTTGTAATATACTGATGTTTGGTGATAGGATCGAAAAGTAGTACTTCCGGGGATGGCCATCATACTACTGGGTTGTAGTCCTAATTACGGGACTGTTTTGGTGTTATATATAGTGATTTATTGAGTAGACCTACAATGTGGGGGGGGGGGATTAAAATGGTTCGCTTCACCCGTAGGAGGGTCGTAAAAAAACTGCTTAGTTAGGGACAGATAACAGGGTAGTCCTACAGGAAGGACCAGTCGTTTTGGGTTTCACTGTATGGCCCGCCGAACACACCGAATCAACATTTTATCCTCAATTAACACTTAAGTACCTAAGGTGTTTCACTCACGTTGGTGCCTAAGGTGAACCCCCCCACTAAGCAAAACCACTTTCCCGATGGAATGTTTCAAATGAAACTAATACCACCTTTGAGGGGGGCATAAAACACGGCCAAAGGTGCAATTGAATGAGTTCCGGTTGTCGTCTGGGAAATTAGGGGGAAAATATGTTTTCGGAATGGTCCAAAATCGTTCTCGAAAAGTTAACTGAGGTTTCCGCGAACCCTGCTTCCCACAGCATACACCTTGCAAATCATTTTGATGGTTTATATTGCTCTAGAAGGACCAATTTAAATTATATTTAACACAAACATTACCATTTTGTTACCATTCTTGTATTTTTTTGAGAGCAGTGTATTGCCATAGGTTTGTACAGAAATGGCGCGCAGTCGCTCGATTATGGAATCGTCTGTTCAGGCAAAAAGGGGTAATATTTTTTATGATTATTAACACTTAACTGCATAAGGGGGCGGGGGGGGGGGGGTCCTAGGGACCCATTTTTGGTTTTTCGGCCGGCGCGTTTTTTAACGCTGCAATATTATTTGGTTTATATTTTTGTATTGTCGAACTTTAAGTTGCGTTGCATTGGTTCAAAAGAATTAAAATCATCGCGTCGTTTTTGCGTATTAGCATGGGTCCCTAAGGAGCCCCCCCCAACCCTGTGCACTAAACGGAAGTGCCCATGACAAAAATTAAAAATCTAATAATAGAGGTACGTGTGATTCTGATTGTCAATTAATGAATACACCTAGTGACTTAAACAAAGTAAATAATTAATAAAAAAAATTCTTGGAAAGTATAGGAGGCCAATGGGTGTTCATATATTTATATAAATCGTTTATAGCGGGTTACTGTAGGAACCTAGGTAAATTATCAGTGTTAAAACCCTATAAAATATAAAATGGCACAAGGACATGTCTATTTGTGCTTATCTGTTAAAGATAGTTCATCCTTCACAATTAAAGCCAAAACAGCAAATCTAGGTGAATCAGGGCCATAGAAAATGCAGAAAACGAATTAGGTCTTTTTGACATTTTGACGACAAAAAAAATTAAAATCAATGCTTGCCCCTAATTTCTTATGAACAATTTTTTTTTCAGTTGTTATTCTTAAAATGTTGGATTTTGTCTTTGATCCTTCTAACATGTGGGGAATTTCATCTAAAAATTCCTTGGGGACAGTGGTTTATAACGAATGGGTCCATAGGAGCCCCCCCCCCCCTTATGGCACTACGGAAGTGCAAACCCTTTTATGCAGTTAAGTGTTAATTTATTTAATTTGTTTCAACGCATATGAAACATACATAAGCAGAAAGAAAAGAAAATATTTCTGGCAACTAAATGTTTATTTTAAAAAACACACTCCCGTTGGTGCCGGGGGGGGGGGGGTTCTAGGTACCCAAGCTAATTATCTCATTTAAATTCTTTGTTATGGAAAGAAGACCATCAATAAGTTACACAATTACAAAAAATTAGAAAATTAGAAAATATTTTTCACGAGTGAGAAATCGACGAAAAACAAATTTGGGACTATGGAAAACCCCCCCCCCCCCGTAGCCTTAAGTGTTAAAATACATGATCGGTGATAGGTTAAACGATTATTCAATGAAATTAAATGAACCCGGTTTTTGTAGAAGTTTTTTTAGTTGAAAGGATCATAGTCTACCTACACAAGCTACAGCGGTTAAAGAATAGGGCAATCGATTCAGTTGAACTCTTTACGCAACATTAAATTGACCACCCACGCCCTGTAATCCGTTATCGTCTATGGAGTTTGGACTGTAGCCTCCCAGCGGACTTAGGTTGCTCTACGCCCGGTCATCAAGTACACTTGATTTATTGAGGATAGATACAGGAAAGTATTTTCAGTGTTAGAATTCACTGTAAACCAAAACTAGTCCAGATTGACCAGATTAGTTTTACTAGTCGCCCCACTAGTTTTACTAGTGCCTGACTATTTGTATAGTCGGACTGATTAGTGAAAGCTCTCGATAGTCAATTTTACTAGTCAGGGTACTAGTAAAACCAGTTCAGGCGAATATCAAGAAATGACTCTGGAGAACATCATTCAATTAGGACACCATCTGAACAAGTTTATGACTAGTTTGTGTTTCAGTGTTTAAAGGCTGACTCAGATTTCTTAATATAGTTTGTATATATTATTAATTCAAACTAGTCAACTAGAAAATAAAGATTGTCACCTCAAGGCTCAATTTCAAAGTTTGAGATGAATAGGATGTTGGTTTTGATGCAGTAAACATTTACGTGTACATAACAGCGGCCATAGGATATTGTGTTAGCCAAAATAATTTCCGGATCCGAAATATTTAAAAACAAAGAGTTGAATTTTCTATAGGAAGGACGTCGGTTTAAGCTTGGTATTCACACGCAGTGATTAGTGTGTGGAAGAAACATTATGTATATGCAAAAGAAACATTTTTTTTGTAAATCGGGAAATCTCGAAGTCAGCATTGGAAGTAATTATCGTGAGAATACTATAGCCACTTTTTCAGAGAGATTCCGAGGGGGGATTATCCGGGGGGATTATGTTCTAAAGTATAACAATCTACCAAACAATGATAAATGAACGTTGCAGACGATCTTAGAGCGTAGTTGGTTACGTATACGTAACAAGTACGTAAATACGTCACCAAATTATAAAAAAATACAAAAGAATTTATAAAATCTCTCTGGATTCTCAGTTTTGAGATGAGAAAGGATCCAAAATTTGAGAACTAATGTAAACAACTTATGAACAAATTATATGTGTCAAAATTTTGATTTCATATGTGAATTACAATTATTGAAAAAATGTCACTGATGACGTCATATCAATTTTTCTTAGTTAATTAATATCTTTATTTGAAAAAAGATATCAAAATCCGCACATACATTTGTTGATAAGATTTCAAACTCTGTGTAGTGAAGATTGCAGTTCAGAAAACGTAACAATTAAACGTACCGGGGTGAAAGTTTTTTAAAACCTAATTGTATTCTTTAAAAAGTTACATTGCATTGGGGAAATTTATGCGTATGCACTTACTTGTAAGTATACGTTACTTGATGGCTTTCTTCTGGACTGATTAAAGAGACCACTTTAGCTAATAAACTTTCGCTTAATGTATTCCAAAACTAACTATATTCACTTCTTACAAAGAAAAACATGAACACAACGCCAAAAAAAATCGATGATTGACAATACCACCCATTCACCCCGAGATCATACAAAATTCTAGGTGTAATAATTGATCAAAATCTTCCTGGAAATATCACATTTCAAAAATTTCAAATCAAATTTCTAAAACTCGGCATCCTTAGAAAACTTCGCAACACCCTTCCAAACACATGTATTTTCACTCGATAAAACACATTATTACTGCCTTACATATCTTACAGTAACATAGTTGGGCAATTACTGACTATTAAACTTGGTAACAACTATTGTCCATGGACTTCTCCAAAATTCAGAAAATTGGACCAATATATTCAACTCCCAAAACCAGCCCCTATGCGATCATCAATAACACCCGAATATACACTCACACAAACAAATGTTTCACAAGTAAAAAAACACTCAACATTTTTACATTTAAACAAAACTACAAACAACAGTTTTCATGTATCGAACAACTCAAACACCCTTCCAAACTCATTTTCAAAATATTCTCAAATACAGTGACATCATAGATACAAAACAGTAGACAGCAAGCAAATACATCACAACAAAAACCCTCATCTCATATAATTAAAGAATCAGTAAAATCACTGGTCCCAAAATATGGAATGCACTAGGGGCGACAGCATAAGAAAGCTCAAAACACTCGTGCTTTAAACTTATACGAAAAAATGAATTGATTGATAATATCAAATTATTTTTATTGTTATAAACCTTTATCCTTTCATTTCTAGTCGTCACTCGCTAATTGCAGACCTTCACATTCCTTCATTTCGTCATTTTTTTTGGTCCACTTATGTTTAATAATGTTCTTTTGCCCCTAATCTTGTTAACACCAATTGTCAATGTACCTGTCTTGTATTATCCTGTATTGTTTGTCTTGTCTAATCTTGTCCGTCCTGTCTGTAATCCAAATAAATTGTTAAACTCTGGTATAATGTAAGGTTGGGCCATGCTCAAAGTCCATCTGGCTTATTATGGTCTCGGGCGTTTCATTTAATGTATTTAATTAATCTGTTAAAAAAAAACACTATTTATCTCTTGAATATTTTCTGTAATGAATTTTTCATTATGTAATGATACTAAAAGAGTGCTAATAAAACTATTGCATTGAATTGAACCACGCACATTTGAAAAATAGGCGCCCTCAAGATTTTCCAAAATTGATACATTATTGAAAACTTTGTGAATGCTCAGGCACACTAGTACGGTTCGCTTAACACGTATAAAGGCCCCCCCCCCCCCCCCCCCATGTCAAAATGGGATATTTCTTTACTCGAAAACTCATATTCTGAATGTTCATAGTCTCAATGTAGGGGAAGGACCATTAAAAGGGCATTTTCAGCTAGTCAATGAAACCTTTAGGATTTTATGGGGGTTAACAAAGTATCTGTGGGGTTTTATTGAAAAGATTCCATGTCTAACAAAATTTGAATGACAGTTCCCCAAAATGGCCTCAATATATCTGGGTCGGTCGGTTATCTTCGCATGTTAAAGGAAAACTAAAGGTCGTGGAAATTTGGGGGAAAGTGCATTGAAAAGTCACTTAAATTGACCACCAGCTGATGATACTCAGTAGAATATTATTGGAAAAGCAGAAAAGCAGAAAGGTGGTTGTTTCTATTTTTAAAAACTGGGTTAAGTCAAGCTCGCGGGTGTGTTGAAGCTGAGATTGGGTGAGTCACCAGAACGGACTGTGGACCAGCTCATTTACTTTAGGGATGCTTACCATGGACCATGCGTATGCCTGTAGTGTTCCTTGTATAGGGGTGGGGTGTGTCATTATTTACTTAGATTACAATGGTAGCCATCTGCTATGTTTGTCATGTGTAGGTTAGTGCGTTGTCTACTAAATAACCTGTACGATACTTTTAACATTTGTATTTTAAAAAAAATAAAAAGTGTTTTAAAGAAAAAAATTCGTTTTTCTCTTTCTTTTTTTGGGGGGGGGGATTGTTTTGAAATGATTGGATATCACCTGCAGAATTATTTTGTACTCACAGATGTCAGCGTGCATAATAGATTCGTACAAATGTCTATGTTGTACTTTAAATTATAATGTAGGTCTTATATGAGAGAAAAAAACCGTCATAACTGTAGCTAATTTATGAAGTAAAAGCTTTCGCAAAATAATTTAGTATTATATTATGCTTTTAACAAAATGGCTCTGCCAGTGTGTGGGTTCATGTTAGTAATGCCTGGATTAAAACAAATAATCATAGTAGTATTGTCAAACCCCAAGCTAGAAAATTTTATGGTGTGTGTGTGTGTTGTGTCCATGTCTGTGTAATAATGTAATACAATACCCACTACCGAAAATGGAATGTGCCAAATTGAAAGTGGTAAAAAACCTCATAGGTCACGAGGTCATGAGCGGAGTAAGTGAACACCGTATCCCCACAGACTACTGGCTCGCACTCAGTACTATTTGTAATTTCTTGTGAAAGTTTTATAGTGTTTTGCATGGTTGTAAAGTTTTTATATATTAGCCCCCACCTGAAACGATTAAGACCAAATCCCTTCAGGGTGAACAGAAAGATTTATAGTAAAATAAATCAAGCGACATTTATTCAGCACACGTCGGAAATTGTCTTAACGCAAGAAAAAACACCAGCAGTTGCTTCCCGTGGGCTTGAACCCTGGTTTTCCGGTCGGTAACCTTTGTGGTCTCTGATGGTTAATGTAGTTAGGACACAATTGTTGCTTAAAGTTACGGCAAACTTCAGAGTTGCCTACACAAATACCCAGATGTCTTAGCCTATTATTTTAACAGGTTAATGTCTCTATCAGTTTTTGGATCTTATTTCTATGTGTAAAATATAGCTCTATTCTTCCAAAGGCCTAGACTATCATTTGCGAGCAAATTGAAGAAATATGATATTTTGTGAAATGTGTCAGTGTCGCTTTAATAATTATTTTTTAACCCTCGTCTACCTGAGCCATTTTTTGTTTCCAAACCCCTGTGATTTTCATTACTGAACATTCGATTCCTATAAATTTGGTACCATACGATAGCTTAGAGTTTTTTCTTTCTATTGGTATCAAAATAAGTACCAACATTCCCAGTATACATTATGTCACTATAGCCGTTAACATTACATATAAAATATACACAGTTAAAACATATATATATAGAGAGAGAGCGAGAGAGAGAAAAACATCATTAAAAGTGGGCCTATGAAATATAGGAAAACATTTCTAGAAACATTACACTAAAAATAAATATGTCTTGAAAACGTTATGAAAACATTAAAGATGGGTGACCCCGGCGACAACCTCGTCCCTCCTCTTTACTCCATCAAAATGGAGATTTTGGTAAAGATCACATTTTTCTCATTACCCCAGTGAAATTTCAGGCCCAGGAAATGTTTCCTTTTGATTATGAACAAAAACGTCTCACAAGTGTGGTATACCACACACACTGTCTATGGGCCAATTTAGTACAAATTTTTGCTTCTGCTATTCAATCGAATGGACCGACAGTTAATTTAACTCATTATCACGTTTGAGGTTGTACGTACGCGATAATATCGGATCCAACGCAATGATAATATGAAAATTGGAGTGATTGCGCCAAATCTTAATTGGTCTCGCTATGAGTTTTAAAAATATTGGGCTCGACTGCGTCGCGCCCCCCATATTTTTAGCAAAACTCATAGCTCGATACAATAAATTGGGCTGAATCAATCCATTTTTACAAAATTTGTTGTAACCAGTGTTTTTGGTGATCTGCTTCCAGTGAAGGACAATACTTATATATGAATTTGGACATGATAGGGTCACCCACCTTAAAAGGGAGGGGAAGGAAAGGCGAAACATTCTCTAAAATTAAAAAAAAGTTTAATCATTTTCTTCATGTTTGTAAGTTTTACAGGTGCGTGTTCTGATCGTCTTTGGGACCCCCCCGATATACCCGGAAGTAATATCGAATTTGATATCAAAGGAAAGGTCGTATTTTTCTCATTTTTGTCCGGAAAAAATGAATCCTCAAATCCATTTCATTCCCAAGATGTCAACCAAAATCCACCGTTTTAATGGTTAACCATCAATATATGGCTTTAC